>MVJL01000407.1:0-59309 GCA_002156465.1 Macrocentrus cingulum | reverse complement strand
ACTCAAGCTTGAACGTACGTATCCAGTTGTAAAATTGTTCCTCGACGAGAATCCAGTCGAGTGTGACTGCTCGATTTACTATCTTCTTCACCATTACCGGAATATGACGAGTGCAACTAGTCAAAAGATATACAAAATTTCGATGGAAAATTTAAAATGTGCTGGACCCCCTGAGCTGAGGAATATTTCTGTGAAGGAGCTCAACGAGCAGTCACTGCTGTGTGCAGACCTCTCAACGTGCCCCAAACCCTGCAACTGCTCTTTTCGAGCCTGGGACCAGGCTCATCTGATCGATTGCTCCCATCGAGGCTTGACAGAGATACCGGCTGCTCTCAACCCCGGATCGAACCGAGCCATCGAATTGAATTTGACCGGAAACTCTCTGAAGAGTGTGCCGCAGCTGAGTCAACTCGGCTATCACAATCTAACGGTTCTCTCCCTTTCCCACAACCAAATTTCTTCTTTATCCCTGCGCGGCCTAGTTCAAAATTTGACGGGACTGTATTTGCACGGCAATCATCTCACGCAACTCAATGAAGAAGACATCGCACTTCTGGCTAATTCTACCAAACTGGAAGCTCTGACACTGCACGAGAATCCATGGATATGTGACTGCGATGCTCTGGACTTTGTGAATTTTATCCAGGCAAAACAGTTCAAGTTTTCTGAGCTACACCGAATGACGTGCAAATCTACAAATAATCTTATAACTAAGATGACACAAAGGGAACTGTGTCCAATGGCATTGGCTTCTATAATAGTTGCTGGAAGTGTCGTCATTACTGTACTGGTGTTCATCATCATTTCAGTCACAGTTTACTACCGATTCCAAACGGAGATCAAGGTGTGGCTGTTTGCCCACCGCCTGCTGCCCTGGCTCGTCAACGAGACCGAGCTGGACCGAGACAAGGTCTACGACGCCTTCATCAGCTATTCGCACCAGGACGAGGACTTTGTTGCGCAGACGCTGGTGCCCAAACTGGAGGAGGGTCCGCACGCGTTCAAGCTGTGCATTCACTACCGCGATTGGCCGGTGGGCGAGTGGATCGCCGAGCAGATCGCGAGGTCGGTGGCAGAGTCCCGGAGGACCATCGTCGTCCTGTCGAGGAACTTCCTCGAGTTACGACGCCTTCATCAGCTATTCGCACCAGGACGAGGACTTTGTTGCGCAGACGCTGGTGCCCAAACTGGAGGAGGGTCCGCACGCGTTCAAGCTGTGCATTCACTACCGCGATTGGCCAGTGGGCGAGTGGATCGCCGAGCAGATCGCGAGGTCGGTGGCAGAGTCCCGGAGGACCATCGTCGTCCTGTCGAGGAACTTCCTCGAGAGCGAGTGGGGCAAGATGGAGTTTCTCCCGGAGGACCATCGTCGTCCTGTCGAGGAACTTCCTCGAGAGCGAGTGGGGCAAGATGGAGTTTCGAACCGCGCACTCTACGGCTCTGAGCGAGGGCAGGGCGCGGGTAATTGTCATCATCTACGGTGACATCGGTCCCGTCGACGAGTTGGAACCCGAGCTGGCGTCCTACATGCGCACAAACACGTACGTGCAGTGGGGCGATCGGTGGTTTTGGGAAAAACTTCGCTACGCACTTCCTCATTGAGCTGGCGTCCTACATGCGCACAAACACGTACGTGCAGTGGGGCGATCGGTGGTTTTGGGAA
Organism: Macrocentrus cingulum; assembly: GCA_002156465.1. NCBI lineage: Eukaryota > Metazoa > Arthropoda > Insecta > Hymenoptera > Braconidae > Macrocentrus > Macrocentrus cingulum. The sequence continues at coordinate 57,646 of MVJL01000407.1, read as the reverse complement.
AAACTTCGCTACGCACTTCCTCATCCTGCGAATAACTCATCTAAAAAAAATTCTAAGACATATCGATCGTGATTCCTGAACATATCAATCTCTTAACAACACCAATTAACTCAACTTGTCAATAAACATCAACATTGCCATCGCATTGGAATTTCTATGACACATGAGTTGTGTTCAGCAACTTTATTTGTTTCCACATTTTATTATAGTGGGTTTTTCTACAAAATTTGTTATCGGTGGGTTTTTTTCGCTCGATAAATTCATTTGAAACACACGAGTTGGTATAGTACACCTAATGGTCAACTTGAAAAAATTGTTTTATCAATTGTTGAGCGGTGGGAATTTATTATTAAGTTTTCTCTTCAGTACTTTACTGAAATTCATGTATGACAGGTATGTGCGATAGGATATAGACATTGAGAGTATCAGTAAAACTATAATATAATAACCGACACTTTGAAAATATAGCATTGTGCTTAATGTGCTGTGATCAACGGATTCGTCATCAATACTCATCACCATTGTTTTTTATTTAATCTCGTAAGTACAGATTCGTGGATTAATAATTTTAGACACGTGCCTACGAGTTTTTAAAATTATTTTCCAACTTGTGTTAATACTTGTGTCTATCTGTTAATTTTTTTTGGTAAATATTTTATAATATATCCCTAAATAATTCGCATGCATATATTTCATAACCATTTGTTACCGATCAGCGGGACAGCTGATCATCAATGCAAACGATAAGATCTTACTCAAAATTAAGCAATAATATATTCGATAGTTAAGGATGAGTGATTTATAATGACTACGATGAGGCTATCGGTTTGCAAACAATGCATCGAGTACAATATAACACTTGGATTGAATATTCATAAATTATGGTGAGCAATATATCGTCTAGATAAATTTTAAATGTGTACAGATTGGCATTTGGATTTTTATACTTTTATTTATATAACAACAGAGTAAAAAATATTGACAGTATACAATAGTGAGAATAACGACGGACTCTGATAATGCACTGAATGGCTCAGATTATTTTGGACAGATTCGAGGCTTTTATATATATACCTATGTGATATATATTACTTGTAATCCCTTCAACGCACGCGATATAAATAATTTTTAATCACATATAGCCATCTTTTACTTTGAAAATAAGTGTTCTCCGCATCAACATTTGATTGGTGACTGTATATTCTTTGAGTGGGTTTCCCAGCAGCGTTTTTCTTATCAGTGGGTTTTTTTTTTCATTAAGTTTATTTGAAGACAAGCAACGGACTATCGAATTTTTCTGTGTTATAGCTAGAGTTTAACTACATTGTCACAGTAATAAAGAGTAAACATTCGATAGCACTGGACAATTTCTGACATTTTATTAATTTCGCATTGCAAGTGGCTACGATCCGACGGTTAGTTGATTCCTCGATAAAAATAAACATTCAGTGTTATATATATTTTGTAATCTGGTAAGTATCGATTGCAAATATATCAATGTTGACGATGTTTATCAATCGAAACAAAATTGATTTGTCTTTATTTTTGGTTTTGCACTTTGTTCTTTCAACTAACGAAGATAAATAAATATTTTTTCTTAATTAAAACTATGTGAAAATAATATTTAATATCAAAAATCATGTAGCTGTTATTTTTCACAGAATTAAATAATGCTTTTTGCTTAATCTATTAAATTAAATGTTTATTTATGAACTTTTTAAATAGTAAAAAATTATAGATCGATTTAATTATTGCAGAGGAAATATGTGTAGCCCTTGGAGAGTAGCAGTAGGGTTGCTTCTTTTAAATGCAACTTCGGTGTCTCTTCAGACAGAGTGTCCTCAAGGTCAGGAATGTACAGCCTGCATCGATCTATCACTCTCAAGCTTTGAGATCTACTGTGGCGAGGGAAATGAAAGAGTTTCTGAGCCGCATTTTCGAGTCGAGTACCGTACAGAATTCAGAGACAGACATCCGTTTGATCTTTTGGAAATTCAGTGCGTCAATGCACCAGAGTGGTCAAACTTCCATCTGAGCAAAAGGAAGAAAATGAAACCCACGTCTGTCATCAGTTTTACAGAGTGCGATCTTCCCACAGATATCCAACTAATCGTGAGTCAGTTATTCCATGGCAAAGACGCAGTAGTGGAAAGAGTCGACTCGGGGGACGGTGCAGCTCCTGATATAAGTGAGTTAAAATTTAATTCCTACGGAAACCTGCGATCAGCACTCGCAGGGACGATGCTCGCCGGTTTCACCAACTCTGTTGCACTCAATCTCAGTCACAATGGACTGCGGACTGTGCCAGATGACCTTCTCCAAGGCTTTACCAAATTGAAGACCCTCGACTTGGCTTTCAACGATTTATGCGAGATTTCATCAAAGTTTCTCAATTTATCTTCACTCCAGACCCTCATTCTTCAAAAAAATAATATTTTAGTGATTGAGCGGACGACATTCACGAAACTACCGTGTCTTGAAGTCCTTGATCTCTCAGAAAATCAAATAATGAAAATCGATGATCGTGGTTTTGATACTCTAGGAAATTTGCTTACGCTTAATCTTCGTGGGAATAATTTAATAACGCTCTCTCGCGATTTATTTAAAAATTTGGAAAATCTCACTGATCTCAATCTTTCAAATAATGATTTTTCAAATGAATTCCTATCACGCCATCATTTTTCAAGCAATAATAAACTTAAAACACTCGAATTATCAAATAACAAACGAAAGTTAACGAAAATTTCCACACAATTTTTGTCGTATATGTTTCGATTGAGGACACTGAAACTAGATAATATTGGCATTAGAAATTTACCATCTGATCTGTTCCTAGAGGCCCCCGGAATATGGTCGCTGAGTTTATCACATAATTACTTAGTCGAACTACCCGATGGCCTATTTTATGATTACGTTCATTATAGAGTTCGCACATGCAATTTCTCACATAACTACATTACTCATATTTCAGAAAATAATTTAAAATTTTTCCGAATTATCAATAATTTAGATATGTCATACAATAAAATAGAATTTATTGACGACAATGTGTTTAGATATGCAGTTCATTTGAGAAAGGTTAATTTTTCAAATAACAAATTAACATTAAATAATTCTTTAAGTATAGAAAATTCTACTTCGGATACCGTGAATCCACCATTCTATGAGAATATCAAAAACATTGAGGAATTAAATTTCGATAATAACAATATCACGATGATTCCTGGTGACTGGCTGAGATCAGAATCACTTGAGGTACTGCTACTGAGAAATAACCATATCACTCACCTCTCGTCCATGCATCTTTGTTTTCATTCAAGTAACACAGTTCAGTTGGATCTCCGCGACAATAAAATTTTCTCGATAGATCTGAGTATCCTCGAATCCTCTGAGTTTGATTTAAGTCAGTTTCGTGGCCGGAATCATTTTGTTGTGAGCCTGCAACTCGCAAACAACCCGATCATCTGCGACTGCTCGATTTATTACCTGCTTCGCCACCATGAAAGAAGAATGGATTTAACTATTCAGCGGCTGTTTGAAATTTCGATAGAGGGCCTGACATGCGCAGGACCTTCTGACCTACTAAATATCCCTGTGAAAAGTTTGAATTCAAAAATGCTGCAGTGTCGAGTACCAACCGATTCAACTGACAACCGCACCTGCCCCGATGATTGCGACTGCTTTTTCCGAGTGGAAGATCGTGCTTTTATCGTCAACTGCTCTCACAGAGATTACACACGGGCCTCAGTGGACTTTAACGCCGGACTGAGCTGGCATACCGAAATGTACCTGACGGGAAACTCATTGAAGAACATTCCAGCGATCAATCAATCAAGTTTTTCCAATGTCACCGTACTTTTTCTGGCTTTCAATCAAATTACGCATTTGTCAAAGTGCGATCTATCGGAAAATTTAACTGAATTATATCTCAATGGGAACAATTTGACCGAATTAAATGAGGAAGTTATCCAATTTCTGGCTAATTCTACAAAATTGCAAAATCTCACACTACACGAGAATCCGTGGAAGTGTGACTGTAGTACACTTGTTTTTTTTTAATTTCGTGCAGACCCAATTGTTTAAGTATACAGAATTACAGAGAGTGAAGTGCAATTCCTCGAATATCCCAATATTTAAGATGTCGTCAACAGACATGTGCCCCTCATCACTGGTTATAGTGCTTGGCACAAGTCTAGCTGCTGTTGTTCTAATTGTCACTATAATTTTTGTGGCATTATACTACCGATTCCAAACGGAGATCAAGGTGTGGCTGTTTGCCCACCGCCTACTGCCCTGGCTCGTCAACGAGACCGAGCTGGACCGAGACAAGGTCTACGACGCCTTCATCAGCTATTCGCACCAGGACGAGGACTTTGTTGCGCAGACGCTGGTGCCCAAACTGGAGGAGGGTCCGCACGCGTTCAAGCTGTGCCTTCACTACCGCGATTGGCCGGTGGGCGAGTGGGTCGCCGAGCAGATCGCGAGGTCGGTGGCAGAGTCCCGGAGGACCATCGTCGTCCTGTCGAGGAACTTCCTCGAGAGCGAGTGGGGCAAGATGGAGTTTCGAACCGCGCACTCTACGGCTCTGAGCGAGGGTAGGGCGCGGGTAATTGTCATCATCTACGGCGACATCGGTCCCATCGACGAGTTGGAACCCGAGCTGGTGTCCTACATGCGCACAAACACGTACGTGCAGTGGGGCGATCGGTGGTTTTGGGAAAAACTACTCTACGCGCTTCCTCATCCTGCGAATTTTTCGAAAATAGTTTAAAGATGCAGTAAGATTACCTCAACATAACAGCTAACAATAATACCAATTACTTTGACTTTTAAAACGTCAATATTGAATTTTAAACATTGTGGCGCTCTGAAAATTTACGGTGTCAATCGTGCGAGCATTGCGCACGAGTGCTGTTCCCTGTGCATGATGATTGATGTATGATGAGCTAAAAACGCCCGCTACTATTATTATTAGTTTGAATTATATATGATATAAGCAAAATCCTATTCTTTTCACTTTATAATTTCATCACTATATTATCATAAATAAATCCATAATATTTATATTCGTATATTATGTATGTAATGATTTGTAAGACTCATGCCTGCCTAAATTCTTAAATATAAATCACAATATTCCCTTAAATTATTATATTATATATGTATACTAGAAAATCATAAATGAGCTTCGTCTAACGACAGTCTATTTTTTCAGAACTATGTATGGTTTAAGGACAGCAGTGGCATTATTGATGGTGCACATGGCCTACTCTGCGAAATATGATCTGATGAATTTATTGGCATTGAAACTGGAACATCCTCGCGGACACGATTGCACAAACGATCATGGTCGCCTGTTAAGGTCAGAGCTCGTAATGATTTGCAATAAGTTTTCCAATGGTTCGTATTTCGGTGTTCTATACATCCGAAACCGTTTCACTAAATACACATCTGTTGAAATATCATGTAGCAGTAATTACACACCAAATTGGTCCGATGTTTATCTGGAGAGTGAAAAAAAATTGAAATATGTCTCGGAAATTAATTTTCGCGAGTGTAACCTTCCTGAAGGTGGCCAATTAATTTCTATTGTCAATCAATTAATTGACGGCAACACGACAAATGTAGACAGTCATCATCTGAAGCCAGACGAATTTATGCAGGCTCACACGATGTTATTGAGCTTCATTTCCTATCAAAATCTAACACTGACGCTCACAAGAACAGCTCTTGAAGGCTTCGCCGAGTACAGAAATATAGATCTCCGTCATAATAAATTGCGTAATGTGTCAAATGATCTTCTGTGTGATTTCAAAGACTTGAAAGTATTAAATCTCGCTTACAATGATTTATATACAATTAGTGGAGAATTTCTCAATTTTCCTGTATTAACGGAAATATACCTTGAAAACAACAAATTACAGGTGATTGAAAAAACCACTTTTGCAAACCTGCCGATGCTCGAACGATTGGATCTTGCGGTAAATGCGTTGCAAAAGATTGAAAATAACGCTTTTGATAAAAATCGGAACCTTTCGGATGTGTATCTCTCAGAGATTTTTTTTTCAGTTGATAATTTTCCTCCGGATCTGTTCCAACACAACGCGGAACTTTCAATAATTTCATTTTCGGACAATCACGTGAATCTAACAAAACTTCCGAGTAATATATTCAAATCGCAGTCAAATTTAAGGCTATTATTTCTAGATAATAATGGATTAATGGAAGTGCCACCAGGTTCACTACAGAACCTTACAAATCTGGGTATGTTAAGTTTGGCAAATAATTATTTGACGACAATACCAGATTCATTTTTTGAAACTTGCCATCACCTCACTTATCTTGATCTCAGTAATAATAGAATCATTCAAGTTTCTGCAATGACATTCAGTGGATTGAGGACGCTGCAATGGTTAAGTATGTCGCACAACAGGATCCATTACTTGGATATGAATTCATTTCAATTTATGTCACAGTTGATGTACGTTTTTTTCAGTGATAATGAGATCATTTTTCATAATTTTTCGACATCGGACAGTCAAGTTGACACGAAACTGTCACCGTTCCACTACAGCCACAATTCCATACAAATATTAGATCTGAGTAACAACAAAATTTCGGAAATTTATGATGACTGGCTGTCTGCCCCGTGGCTTCAGAAGTTAAGTTTGACGAATAACCAATTGACTCACTTATCCCATGAGAGCATTCAATTTAATTCACATCATAACGTTGACGTGAATCTCAAAAAAAATAAAATCAGAAGCATAGGCCTCAGCGGACTCAACTCACTCAAGCTTGAACGTACGTATCCAGTTGTAAAATTGTTCCTCGACGAGAATCCAGTCGAGTGTGACTGCTCGATTTACTATCTTCTTCACCATTACCGGAATATGACGAGTGCAACTAGTCAAAAGATATACAAAATTTCGATGGAAAATTTAAAATGTGCTGGACCCCCTGAGCTGAGGAATATTTCTGTGAAGGAGCTCAACGAGCAGTCACTGCTGTGTGCAGACCTCTCAACGTGCCCCAAACCCTGCAACTGCTCTTTTCGAGCCTGGGACCAGGCTCATCTGATCGATTGCTCCCATCGAGGCTTGACAGAGATACCGGCTGCTCTCAACCCCGGATCGAACCGAGCCATCGAATTGAATTTGACCGGAAACTCTCTGAAGAGTGTGCCGCAGCTGAGTCAACTCGGCTATCACAATCTAACGGTTCTCTCCCTTTCCCACAACCAAATTTCTTCTTTATCCCTGCGCGGCCTAGTTCAAAATTTGACGGGACTGTATTTGCACGGCAATCATCTCACGCAACTCAATGAAGAAGACATCGCACTTCTGGCTAATTCTACCAAACTGGAAGCTCTGACACTGCACGAGAATCCATGGATATGTGACTGCGATGCTCTGGACTTTGTGAATTTTATCCAGGCAAAACAGTCCAAGTTTTCTGAGTTAGACCGATTGACGTGTAATACTACAAACAAACTACTAATTAAAATAACTCGAGACGAATTGTGCCCAGCTTCAATGGTCTTTCTAATAGCGGGGGTGGCCGTCGTTATTTTACTTCTGATCATTGGAATTTTGGTTGCATTATACTACCGATTCCAAACGGAGATCAAGGTGTGGCTGTTTGCCCACCGCCTGCTGCCCTGGCTCGTCAACGAGACCGAGCTGGACCGAGACAAGGTCTACTAGCTCTGACACTGCACGAGAATCCATGGATATGTGACTGCGATGCTCTGGACTTTGTGAATTTCATCCAGGCAAAACAGTCCAAGTTTTCTGAGTTAGACCGATTGACGTGTAATACTACAAACAAACTACTAATTAAAATAACTCGAGACGAATTGTGCCCAGCTTCAATGGTCTTTCTAATAGCGGGGGTGGCCGTCGTTATTTTACTTCTGATCATTGGAATTTTGGTTGCATTATACTACCGATTCCAAACGGAGATCAAGGTGTGGCTGTTTGCCCACCGCCTGCTGCCCTGGCTCGTCAACGAGACCGAGCTGGACCGAGACAAGGTCTACGACGCCTTCATCAGCTATTCGCACCAGGACGAGGACTTTGTTGCGCAGACGCTGGTGCCCAAACTGGAGCAGGGTCCGCACGCGTTCAAGCTGTGCATTCACTACCGCGATTGGCCGGTGGGCGAGTGGATCGCCGAGCAGATCGCGAGGTCGGTGGCAGAGTCCCGGAGGACCATCGTCGTCCTGTCGAGGAACTTCCTCGAGAGCGAGTGGGGCAAGATGGAGTTTCGAACCGCGCACTCTACGGCTCTGAGCGAGGGTAGGGCGCGGGTAATTGTCATCATCTACGGCGACATCGGTCCCGTGGACGAGTTGGAACCTGAGCTGGCGTCCTACATGCGCACAAACACGTACGTGCAGTGGGGCGATCGGTGGTTTTGGGAAAAACTTCGCTACGCACTTCCTCATTGAGCTGGCGTCCTACATGCGCACAAACACGTACGTGCAGTGGGGCGATCGGTGGTTTTGGGAAAAACTTCGCTACGCACTTCCTCATGCTGCGAATAACTAATCTAAAAAAAATTTTAAGACATATCGATCGTGATTCCTGAACATATCAATCTCTTAACAACACCAGTTAACTCAATTTGTCAATAAACATCAAAATTGCTATCAATATTATAACGACGCGTTTTTTATGATTTTTCAGTCGTCCAATTTTTTTTTAATAAAATACATTATGATTTCAACATTATCTACAATATAGTATCTACAATCCCTCTTTGAATTTAATATATATTTATACATATATAATAATAAACTATCTATCTATCTATCTATCATTGTTTTAAGTGAGAATTGAACTTTGTTATAGAGCGAAGAGTAGCATAACTTATTGTAAGATTTCTATACGTTCGAGGAGGTTCAGACCTGCTGCTACTGCTACAAAATCCGTGGTACACTGTAGCCCGGGAGTGAAAACAGGTCTAGAAATTTGGGGGGTGCAGATTCGAGCATGTTCTGGTCCCCGAAAATGATCCAGCGGTCAATAAGTGGGCAGTGCGACTCAGGAATGCAAGCTTCATCTCGAAACCGTCCCAGTCATTCGACGTCTGATGGTGACAGTAGAGAGAAGAGCGTACGGTATGTTGATGATATCCAGCCAGCGTCATATTGGCATGGGAAAGGTTGGTCCCTAGTATTCCTATCTGAATACCGCGGCATTAACTTTACTCAGTAAATCATTCTGTTGGTAAAGAATTTCACATTAATACATCATGATGATATTTTGAAATTTGCTGTCAACAAAAAGAAATTATTAATATTACAAATTATCTTTATCATTCTGTTGGTAAAGAATTTCACATTAATACATCATGATGATATTTTGAAATTTGCTGTCAACAAAAAGAAATTATTAATATTACAAATTATCTTGATAACAATGCAAGTTAGAGAAATTTTGTCAAGAACCTTTTTTGTAGCCAATAAAATTTTCTACAAAAAAGGTCTCTTAAAAAAATTCATTATCTTCAATAGTTTTGAAGATATTTTGATTTACGAAAGGTCGAATTTTTTTATACACCTTCTTTTGGCTTAAAAAGGTCTCTTAAAAAAATTCATTATCTTCAATAGTTTTGAAGATATTTTGATTTACGAAAGGTCGAATTTTTTTATACACCTTCTTTTGGCTGCCAGAGACGTGATAGACAAAAATATATTTATATAAGACTAATTACACTATATACTATGAATCATATCATTTATATATTCTCACCTGTCTGTAGCCATGGCTGAAAAATACCATGGCGGTTCCGCAGACGCTTCGTTGATCTGATCGGCCTCCGTTTCGTTGACAGATCTATAGGAGTGTCAGCGTCTGATGGACAAAAAAAAATATATACTTCACATTCATTCTAATTAATCAACAAATCGCTTCATTATCACGTACCTGTAACCGTGCTGGAGACGATTTCGCCTTTGCTCATGACCCGGCGCTTCTTGAATCCACCAAACTCATCATCAAGCTCGTCAGTGCCCGACGGGGCATCGAATTCCGAGCTGTTCCGCTTCCTGGAGAGATTCGCGTTGTAATCGGGTACCGTTTCAGTGGTGCTGGACACTTCTGCAATCAGTTCGGATGGTTTTTCCACGACAGATGACTGTGACTCAACCGTCAGAGCCAGTGGTTGACCCTCAACTAGTTGTCGCTCGACTGTCAGAGCTAATGGCTGGTCTTCGGCTGGCCGTGGCTCAACCACCAAAGCCAACGGCTGTTTCTCTGCTAGTAGGGGCTCAATCAATGGTGCCAGTACGTCCAGAGGTTTTGCCCTACTCAGGGAGAGCATGCCCTGCAAGGCATTTTTCACTGAAATCTCAGGGTCATTCTGGAAAGAAAATTGCGTGTTTATATTCGCGAAAAAAATCTGTAAAGAGAACTTACCTCCAGTTGGATGATTACCTCGTCCAGTTCTGACTTAAATTTCTTCAATTTGGATATGACTCTTTCACGATGGGGCGAACATCCAGAAGTTGGGCTAGGCATCGTCTTCTGTCGTTTGGCCGTTGTTGTAGGCCGGTAGTCGCATTCTTCCGGGCCTGTGGGGGTTTTTGCTACAGAGGAGCGACTTCGTTTTCGAGGAAGACTCGCGATAACCTCAATATACGTAATCTCCATTGCTGCAAATGCCCGAATTAGATCGGTAATTGCCGGATCCTAAAAAATAATAGTCAAAAATTCAAACGAAAGAAAACGAAGCAAAAAAAAAATAACAACTAAAAAACCGAGATATAAAAATGATGATGTCCATTGATAGAAATTTCATGTCATCTACGGAATTTGCAACCCCCTGGCGTCGTTCTAATGACAATCGCACACCCCCAAACTTCAAATTTATGGGAAATAGTTATTAAAAATAGTGATAAATGTTTTTATCGACGATAATATTTTTTCTGCACTTACTCTAGAGTCCCAAAAATACCCCGAAAAATCAGTAGCCCCCTAATATCGTTTTAAGACCACCGGTCACCTTATAAACCTCAATTTCATGTGAAATAATGATTTAATATAGTGTTAATTGTTTTGCTTAGCAATGAAATTTTTCTCATAGCTGTATTAGAGTCTAGAAAGTCCTCAAAACAATCAACAACTCCTTGGTGTCATTTAAGGACCATCGTCCACCCTCTAACACTGAAATTCACCGCCCAAAAATTCGAATTTATAAGATTTAACGATGAATAAATATGAAACTTGATGTTAAATGCTCTGCTTTACTACAATATTTCATTAATAGTTAGTCTAGAATTTAAAGAGCAACCGAAAAAATTTGCAATCCTTCAGGGTGATTTTTAAGACCATGGTCTTAAAATAATAATTTTTAAAATGATCTCAGCTGAGATCATTTTAAAAATTATTATTTTAAAAACCGCAACTATAATAAAATTATTTGAAACAAAAAAAACTAACTTATAAACGTGGGTCTTCAAAAACCACATTTAATTGTAAAAGTCTTCAAAGCTATGATAACAAACTGGTAATCGTTAAATATATTATATAAAAAACAATTTTTAGAAATAAATGTTGACGATAAATTTAGTTCCAATCAGCGAGCACGAATTAATACTAAGAAATTCGATGGGTAAAAATTATATTTTACAAAATAAAATATAAAAATTCCGAAGGACTTTGATCGCGATGCCTCCCAGGAAAAATTACAATCACGTGTAAAATTTTTTTAATTTTAATATCTATCAAAATACCTACTGGAAAATGTTGTTTTTAAGATTATATTTATTTTGCAACGAAATTTATCGTTTAATATATACGCAGTTCTATAATACGTTATTTTACAACTAGAAATGATTCAGTTATTGATATTATAGATTTTACGAGTATTTTTTATTTTAATGGCGGATATTTTTTTCTAAATTTCAATTATTGAAAATAAATTTCTTCACTTTACATGTAGTTTTGATGATTAAATTCATGAAGTAATCGCGTACAGAAATGACGAAATTTTCGCCATTCGTACTCTGGTACATGGGCACATTAATCATAACTATCCAACCAATCACTCTCGATAAAATATCCAACTAAATATCTTTAAATTTTTTATCTAAATAAAATCTCACCTCTATGACATTTTCCGCCACCATCACTGCGTCTTTAAATTTTTTAAATAATTTATCAGAACTACTTGACATGTCTGATTACTATCGTTTTCACGGATAGAGCACTGATTGCAAGAACACGCGGTATATCACCTCTATAGAATCACGAAAAAAAAAGAACCTTGGTATCACGCGGTTACTTCGTAAATTTATAACATTATAACTCTAGTCATAGCCCACTCTGATGCGCTTTATCAAAATTTGATTAGTCACCCGAATAACTGTGTGTTTGTATCAGAACTTACTGTGATAAGTTCGAAGAAAAAATATTTTTTCATACAATATATATCAAATCGCTCGTTGTGTTAGTGCGTATTGTTTTTTTGTTAAAAATTCGGATTTTGTCTCTTTTGCTCGAGTGATATGAATTATATCATTAAAAAATCGTTACCTTATCGGAAATAAATTCCGCATTATTTTTAAGTTTTCATTGATATGTCTGTATAGCTTCTATAACATTATAGAAAAAAATTTTTTTTTTGTAATATATGACTGTATACATGTAGTAGAAAATTAGTAATAATTTTTTTTTTTCAATATTAACTCGATCACAAAAAATTCTACAGCAGCAAAATTCGATCTTGTCGCGATACTGGTCTTTGATTTACATTATACCAGAAGTTAATTGACCACTCACACATCAGCCCAATTATCAATCAATTGGATTAGTTGGATATTAGATTGTTGATAACAGCGCTTATTATTTAATTGAGTAATTGCTTTCTTTAGTTTTATTCTGTGCATTTATCAGGGAATATTTCATCATAGTCTGGTACCATTGTTCGTTTTTCACTCCACGTGGAGTGGAAAACGAACAATTAATATTTCTTCTAAGTAGAAAATCGCAGCTAGACAACCTCGCCTGATTAAAAAGATGTGCCCAGCGTAGTCGGAAGGTAAAAATCCATCAAATGGCGTAGAGCAGTTCAAGATTAATTAAAATCTTCTCATTGAAAGGCACGACAAAAGGCTACAATCCACGAAAACTGACGTTTTCTTGTCAAGATTAATTAATATTTACTCATTAATAGGCGCGTCAGACGGTAAAAAAATCAAAATGACGTCAAAGTGAGAAAGAAGAGAATCGTGTCAATAAAACTGTAAAAGCCGCCAATCTCAGGCGAATTTATAAAAAAAATTCTATAAGAGTTCTTCTAAAAATTCTTAATTCAAAATTCAAATTGATAGATACACTAGTTTTCAAGTTTACCGACCATAGTTCTCATCACTCATCGCTTATTCCACTATACATAACCTCCAAAAGTCGGCTCTTTACATCTGTGTTGTGACGTATGTTTACAAAAATGAATCGAATTTTTCCAGCAACTATAATTGCCAAAAAACTAACAGTATAGCTGGATAATGTAAAATACCGTAAGCTTAGACAAAAAATGACAACAGAACCAACGGAATTACAAGACGCTACAACAGACGTCGAGCCGACTACCTCGCAGATTCCATCATGGAATAATTCACCTATTTTAGTATCATCAGTCATCGAGGAGTATCAAGAAAATGAATATACAGAAACATTTCCCAGAGGATGTTTTTGGTCTCCAGACGGAACTTGTCTGCTCGTGCCTGGCGCTGATTTTCGGTTGCGAATGTACGAGCTGCCACGTGAATTGTACACCGGCAATTCCATAGAATCACTGCCACTGGCTCCTCTAGCTCCAGTGCTAAAAATAAAAGAGGGAGGATTAATTTACGATGCCACCTGGTACCCGTTGATGAGCTCGTGGGACCCTGACACCTGCTGTTTCCTCAGTACGAGCAAGGAAGCACCGGTTCACCTGTGGGATGCATTTACCGGAGAACTCAGAGCTACTTATCGAGCGTACAATCAGGTGGATGAGGTTGAGGCTGCTCAGAGTGTGGCTTTTGTTGCATCTGGCACTGAAGTATGGACTGGATTTAAAGGATTTCTCAGGTACTTTGACACGAGTCGACCAGGACGACAATTGGACGAAATCTGCCTGAAAAATGACTTTCCAAATGTTCGAGGAATTGTCTCGTGTATCAGAGACAATCCTCTGATGCCTGGTTTAATTGCCTTTGGAACGTATTCTAAATGCATAGGATTATACAAGGACGGACCAATATGCTCGCTGCAAACTAACAGTGGAGTTACTCAAATTGAATTTAGTCCTTGTGGCACAAAATTGTGGTCTGCTGTCAGACGTAACGACGAATTTTTGTGCTGGGATCTTCGCAATCCAGGAATAGTTTTATACTCACTTAAAAATCGACAAGCAAATACTAATCAAAAAATTCAATTTGCACTTTCCAATGATGGAAATGAAATTATTTCAGGTAAAAACAATATTTTATTACCTTAACCAGTTAAATTTTCATCTAGCAAGTCGAAAAATTGACATTTCTTATTTTTTTTTTGTTGTAAAAATGTTTTTTTTTTTTCATTATTACTGTGTTAATAGGGTATTTTTCATGATGTTTCAAGATGTTTTTTGTCAAATTTTATAAAAGAAACGCGTTAATTAAAAAAATTACCGGATTTCTGGTGCTATAATTATCTGAAACAAAAAAAAATCAACATTTATTTCACTCATAAAGGATTTAGCTATAAAATAAACTAGGATCATTCATGAAAAACAAAATTGTACCTTCGATACATCCGATTTTCATGAATTTTTTTCAGGAAAATAGCTTGGAAAAAAATTAAAATTTTATTTATTTACAGGAGGTACAGATGGCCACGTAAAAATATGGAAAATTTCTCCATTATTTAACGAAATGCCAGTAACAACTTTCCAACTATCTCAAGACTGCATCAATGGTGTTAATTTGCATAAAACATTGCCAATTCTCGCATCGAGTTCCGGTCAACGAGTCTGTGATGAAAATATCGATTGTCGTGACAACAGTGTTAGATTATGGCGCTGCAAATAATCATTTTTTTAAACATGTAAGAAAGGTAATTTTTTAAATAAATTTGACGAATGTGGAGGAGTTGCTGAATAAAATTGCGCAGAACGATTTGAAATTCGACGAGCAATCGACACACACGACGCAGCTGCGCACTTTTGCGTGTGTGTGTGTGAAAATTGCCCATCCTTTGTAAGAGACAGAGAGAGAGTTTGTATATTGTGTAAATATAGAGGTTAAGTCGAAATGCAGAAAAATGTTTGCTTGTCATTTGTTATTTAAGAAACGTTGCAATACAAAAATGAAAATCAATCCCAATCAGCTGTAAACAGTAAAAAATTATAAACTGTGGTGCACACATGCATAATGAACAAGTTGTATGCATTGTTGTTTCAAAATAATCATCAATCACGACAGAATAATTATCAATTGCCGTAATAACTTAAAAAAAATGCGAGATGCGCTCTAAAGGCTTGCTATTATTTCTCATTTGTTTAGTTGGAAGCAGTATTGTATTCATTGCCTACAATTATCCGCGTCCTTCCATTCAAACATTGGTCACAGAGACACACAAACAACTAAAGAGCTTCCAGGTATGTATGGTCTTGAAAAAAAGGATTTTTTTTTAATACTAACCCCTGAGGAATCTTGTGGCATGCAGGAAAACTTGAAAGATGTGGAGGAAAAACGATTTGTAACCGATTCAAAATATCTCGCATTGCTTGGACTCGACAACCAAATAAGCACGGTTCCTGCTCCTGCAAAGTATCAAAATGTCACGATTGTGACATTGATAAGGCCTGGAAGTGAGCTGCATGTGTATGGTTTCATAAAAAATGTTTCGCACTTTTTACCAGCGCACAATATTGTTATTTATGGAGTGGCTTTGAATGAGGATACATTGACTACTTTGAGGACAAATTGTAATTCTACCAAATGCAACGTCATTCTATTTGACTTGTCTCCATTTCCTAATCACGTTGAAGATGATAGATTACACGTTTATCGGCCTCTAGTCATTCAGGTAAATAAGAAAAAAACGAAAAAAAATTCTACACATTTTCCCACCTGCTCATTTTGAGTGACTTGTATTTTGTCAGGGCGATTTTAGCTGCGATTACAGAGTATTAAATCATTTTGTACGGCCCCAGGGCCTAAAAGTGATATTTTGACACTTTAAGGCGTGTACACTCGTAAAAATAGCCTCTTGCATGCTTTTGGAAACAAAATATACTAATTCTGACGTTGAGTTTGAAATGTGATGAGCATAAAATCCCAAATTTAGTTGTGATGTAGCAATTGATATGGCCTTTAACTAATATATATGCTAGGCAAACGCAAAAAAACGACTATTTCTGTTTTTTTGTGGGTCCCATATCAAAAAACATATAGTTTATGTTTTTGAAGCTCTTTAAAAAAAAAAATCAAATCGAATTTTAGAGGTCACTCACGAATTTTTTAAAATTTGTACAAATGCTTAAAATATGATTATAAAAAAATTTTTTTTTTTTTTCCTGTTTTCGATATAGCAATTTTTCCCACATTTAATATAAATAAATTTTACAAAGTTTTAGATTAAAATATTAATTTTAAGAGTCACCTATGCATTTTAAAAGTTTTTAATGACATTAATTTTGTTGTTTTCGAATGATTTTTTAATAAAAATATTATGATAAAATTTTTTCGTGACGTAAAATACCTTGGAAAATAAAGAAATGCAACATTTTAATGTTGATAGTTACAAAAAGTGGTGTGAAAAAGCAGAAATAATTGTTTACAATCACATTTTGACGATTTAAAAAATTTTTAAAATTCGTGAGCAACCTTTAAAAACACTTGTATTAGGCTGATTTTTTTACAAGACTGTTAAAACATGATAAACTATTTTTTTTTTTATGCGAGACCTAAAAAACAAAAATAGTTAGGTTTTTTTTTGCACCATCCTATTATACGTTTTTTCGAAAACAAAAATATCTTTGAAATATTATAAAAATAATTTACTATATATTGTTTTATAATTTTTCTTTTGCAGACAGCTTTAAATAATTTAGGAAATATACTGTACATGGATTCAAACGTTAGATTAAACAGCTCGGATGTAGCAAAGTTTCTTTTACCCAAGTCTGGAATAACAACGTGGCCAACACGACACGCTATTAGTTCGCTTACACATCCGAAAATGTATGAATATTTTCATGTGTCAGTAGAGAGTTTTTTTTTCCTTAAATTAATTAGAGCATCATATATAATTGTACGAAATACTCGAGAAATTCGAGAAAATATCATGCTACCTTGGGTACAATGTGCCCTAACCAGAGATTGCATCTGTCCAATAGGTTTGTGTCTAAAATTAATATTTATATTTACATTATTATAAAATTAGAGACTAAAAATAAGATTTTTTTTTTTTCACATAAACTTTTCAAGGTGCTCAATCAGCTGGTTGTCGATTTAATAAAAAGCCAAAATATCGATATTCTGGCTGTCATTCCTATGACACATCAGCACTGAACATAGTACTTGGGATGTACTTTAAGTTTGATGATTCACGTTATCAAGAACGTGAGTGTTACTTTACTAAAATTCAATCGGATGAAATAACAGAGGAGTACCTGACATACGCGAGACAAAATAACGCTACCGAGGCAAATATTAAAAATTTGGTAGTAGTAGAGCGATAAAATATTGTGTACTTGTCTATATATAAATAAAACAGTCGTTTCAAAACAGTCTTTTGTCTCTAAATGTCAATCGGGGTTATGGAACAGAATGGAAAGTATCAAGTCAATTCGTTGCATTAATCCGGCTATTTATAGCGAGCCATTGAGCCCGCAAGTTGAAAAGCCGCAAATTCCAACAAACACGCGTAAAGTAGTTCACATTGCTAAATCACTGTCGCAATTATCAATTTCAAATGCGCCCAATGCCCACGCCGAATGGTTGCGAAAGAAGAAACTCGAAAGTCGCAATAAAAAACGTATGATTCTTGAGCTCAAAGCAAAAATTAACGAGCAACAGCAGCACAAGGAGGCAGAGAGTAAGGAGGAGCATGAGAGAAAACAGAGGGAAAATTTTCGCTTGTGGGTAAAGAAGAAACAACAGGCGGATTTTTTTAAACGAAAAAATATCGTAAAGCAACAAGAGTCAGCGTGTCATTTGCAAACAATACAAAAAAGTACGGAAATTGCAGGAGATGTGTACTTTTATCACTGGTGCTGTCTAAAAAACCAGGTTGAAAACGGTAATACACTTATTTCTTAAATATATAGTTGATATTTTATTTCAATGTATTGTTCGTTAGCGAAAAAAATGGATATACAACGTAAATTAAATGAGCGTGAAAAGAAACGAGAGGAAAATATTATGGCGGGTTTGAAAGCTTTCACAAAATGGCAAGAGGAATCTAAAAATCGACCTAAACCAGCCACACAGGGACTTTTACGTTAGTAAATATTGTCACTTGAAATATATAATCAAAACTATTAGGATAGTGCAAAAAAAAAAAAAAAGATTATTTTGGTTTTTCGGGTTTTGTATCAGAAAATCATAATTTATCATGTTTTAAGAGTCCTCTAAAAAAATTAGCTTGATATGAGTATTTGCAAAAATGGTAAAAATGTGATTGTAAACAATTTTTTTTTACGTTTTTCGCACCACTATTTGTGACTATTTACATTATTAAAACCTTGAATTTGTTAAATTTCTTTATTTCGTGAGGTATTTTGCGTCCTAAAAAAATAAAATCTCAATATTATTATTAAAAGATCATTCGAAAACAACGAAATCAATGTACTAAAAAATTTGCAAAATTCATAGATGAATTTTACATAGAAAAAAAAATTTTCTACAATCAAATTTTGAATTTAAAAACTCTTAAGTGATTTATAAAAATGCTTGTGTTGAGCGGAATTTTTTTTAGAGGGCTCTTAAAACCTAATAAATTATTATTTTTTGATACGAAACCCGAAAAACAAAAAAAGGCGTTTTTTGCGCCACCCTAACATATTTAATTTTGTATTGCAGCTCATCAGCAAGCAACACCGGCGTACATTAATCCAGTTCCATGGACCGTAGATAATGTGTAATTACTTGTCCATTGTCTGCTCCTCCTCTTGCAGTCGTTGAATGTCCGATTTGTTCATGAAGTAGTAGGACGGCTGGCGTGATTTCTAAGCGAAAAAAAAAAAAATGGAAATAGATGGGAAATCGGGTAAATTTTACGATAAAATTACCAGATCTTTGTGCACACGCTTGGCACCGGCTTTGATTAAAATACCGCTCAATTCCTCGACAGAAGGCACGCCCATTGCATAATGCAAAGCAGTTCGATCCAACTTTAGGAATAAATTGAAATTATAGACGAAAAATTCTCGAATATTCGAGACAATATATACTTACATTGTCACCGATTCGAAGCGTTTCAGGATAAAATTTCACGATGTACTTAATAATGTCAGTCAATTCTCCCAGTACAGCAATATGCAGGGCACAGCGTCCTAAGTGATTTTTCCCAACAGCTAGCAGTGTTCCACCACCGCCGTTTTTCGTAAAAACTTCCTTGGCAGCCTCCAAATCATTTGCACGAATTGCGCGATGAACTTCTTCACGCTGTGACTGAAAAATTAAAAATCGAATTTTTAAAACTTTTTAATTCTGTTTTTTAGGGTAATATTTTACTCTTTTGGATATGATAAAAATTGGCAGCAATTACCACATAATTCGGGATGGATTGCAGAAATTGCACGGTTGCTTCTCGATTACGTTCGGCCGCAATGTCCACAATATTCACTCCATTGTCTTCGGCATCGAGAATATGGTCATATCCTTCGAGTAAAAGTTCAACCAACTTTTCCGTTTCACCTCTGGCCGCTAAATAAACCACAAAACGATCAATCTCCTCCATGTTTTCGCGAAAATTCGATTCTTCCGCGACATCCCGAGCCGTTCGGTATAATTCGTCCCGGAAACCCACGTTGATTTGTTTCTCTTGAAGCAGGTGGAACAATCCATTTTTTTGATGCGTTCTTACAACCGCAAAATGCAACATACTCTGCCCATGCTCATCCTAGGGATCAAACATTTTAAAAAAGTTATTTTATCGGTGTTATCAATATTTTTATACCAATCAAAGGATTTAACGAATTTAAATATATAAAAAAATAAATAAATAAAGCAGTCTATCGACATAGAGCTTTAAACACTAATATCATTTTTTTTTACGATGGGATTAATTTTTAAAAATATCAAAAATGTTGCATTTTTGAAAGATTATTTTTTAATAATGAAAATTGTGTTTATCGGAATTTTTCACAGAAAAAATTAAAAAAGAATTTGTCAAATTCATGCATCGCAGGTAAAATGTCACGTTTAGGAGATTATTTTTCAGTTTTACATGAATATTAATCACATTTCCATAAAAATTTTTAATATTAATCTAATTAAAATATTCCTATGATTTATAAGAATATAAATGTCGACTTTGTGCAATTTTTTTAGTCACTAATTTGACTAGTTTTGAAGAAACGTTTTGTTTTTTTAGTAGATTTTTCCGTTAAAAGTAGTCGAATTTTAAGATATTCGAGTTGGAAAATGTGAAATAGAAAATTCTTTAAATACTTATTACTGACCCTGTTGGAATTACTAAACGTAGACGCAGGAATTCCAGAATCTGGAGTATTTGGATACTCTACGTCATTTTCGGGATTTTCCTCAATGTCAGCATCGAGATTTTCTTGTTCACGCTCAGGTATAATGAGGACATCATATTGCTAAAAACATAAAATTCTGCTATGAAATCATTATCAATGATTGATAGGATATACGGTATATCGATACTTTTGGCGATTCGTTCCGAGGTGATTTCAGTGTACTCGCAAAGTTATATAGAAAAGTGGCGAGGTACGTCAACGGGTCTTTTGGTCGAGTGTTTGCCACTTCAGTCAGTCCTTTTATCAGTGGATCGCCTAGTGCTGCACAAGGATTAGATAAGATAGTATGAATTTTTTCATTTCATTGATATCTCTTTTACTTACAAGAGGCTAAATAGCGACCTTCCTCCTCGCGAAATATTGGAATGTCAGTTTCTGCATCATCTATAAATTATACGTTTATCAATTAAAGCCCCATTGTAAATATTTAATTAATAATGCAAGCCTATAAACATTTTATATCCAACCCAGAAAAGCAAAATAAAAAGCAGACACACATTTATTTTACTGTTGCAAATGTATTTTGGTTGGAAAGATGTGTGTATAAACATTGATCTGTGCGTGAAATTAAAAGTGTTGACATAATTTTTTATTTTACTAACCCCTCGCTCAATATATTATCCAGCGGTAATCCTCACGATGAAATATCGTTGAAATAAAAAAAAAAAACATGAATAACTCATATAAAAAAGTATACACAAATCTTTCCAACGCAAACACAACAATACTAGCTTATAATAACATATTTTTAACTAGATATAAAATAATCAGCTTTTAAAACGGTGAGCCGAGTGTTTTTTCTTCCTAAACATATTTACAATAACGCTTGCAATATTCATAGAATTTGTCAATATCATTTCTTTTTCAAGTCCTAAAATATTAACAACCGCTCGGATAAAATCTTGAAGTGTTTGCAACTCACTTATTGTAAGACACTGTTGATTACTAATTTTAAAAGTATCACTGCGCATTGTCTCCATAGCCCGTAGGCCCCGAACGATACATAAGTGTCTTAAATTATCCGATTTCTTCGACAGTCCAGACAATTTAATAATAACACTTAACCGCAGTGTATTTCCAATTGCCGAAGGCCGAGCACTCAAAAAGCCCAGCTTGAGGTCGCGCTTGAAGGTCAATTTCTTGTCGAGAATCGTTAAGACTTTAGCTAGGCGAACGTAGGCTTTGCCGATGTGTCCAGGTTTATTTTCCGGTGCACAAGCGATAATCCGCAGATGATCATGGACATTGACCCAAATAGCAACGTCTCCAGCTGAAGCTACGTAAACTCCACGTCCGTAGGGCCAATGTTTTCCGTGCAGACGTTTTTCATCACTCATCTCCGTCTCGATTATAGGTACCAAGAGTCCAGCAGCCGCAAGTCTGATCCTGATTTCACTGGGTCGTTCCAAAACTTCATTGAGCGTGTAGTACGTTCCAGCCTCGTCCTCGCTTGATCCTTCTGCCATGATAAGAGACACCTCTGGACTGATCAATACTCCGGTGATTTGTTTCTCCGTTTCCTCTAATTGGTTAATGGTGAGAGTGAGGGGCAGAGAAAAAGCATCGAGATTTCGACAGGCGTCCACAGTTGCTGCCAAAACATATTTACCCGAGGGATCCAAATCGTAGGCCATTATTGCAAAAATATTTTCCTGAAAGTTTTCATTGTCATCGGCATCGATGTTGTCGCTGAAAAAACACGGTGCTGGCTGATTTGGAAGCTCACCAGTTGTTGTAACACAGTGAAGATTACGTATTAAAGGATCGAAAAGTTCTTGGAATACAATGTAACTCTCATAATCCGGTGCCACAACAATCCCGTCAAAATCACCATCTAAATCGGATATCGAACGATTGCTATAGGCACTGCCAACCATACGATTACTAGTTTGAGAATATTTTTGTAAAGACGGCCAAATCACGTCAAACAGATTGTGATCCATGCGAGTCACACGGTGCTTAATGCTGTCAAAGATGGGTCGATTTAGGCAACGACCTAGCATTGTACCCGCATTTGCTGATGGAGTATGGGATACAGAATTCCGTCGACGATCACCCGCCAACAAACGAAAGCATCGCTCAAGGGTTGTCAGTGTGTCCGTTTCACTCACGTCTCGACGCGCTGAATAAATATCACCACCAGCAACTGTCCTCGCATTACGGAAAATAGGATGAGAACAGTATTTTCTTTTTTGATTGATTTTTGTTTTTTTTTTTTTTTCAATATGATAAAAATGAGTGCTGTGTGTATAACGTGGTAGAATTAATAAAATTGTGAATATTCACGTGTGCTTTACCTTTGTCTGTTAACATTTCATCAGCCAATTCTTCTCTTGCACCAAAATCACGCAAAAGTTGTTTGTGCGACAAATCATCGTGATTCTCTTTGTAGTAATCTGCTTTTTGGCTAAACTAATTTAAAATTTCATTAATTTCAATAAATTATAAGTGTTAACTAGTTTTTATATTCATACAAACATTGTCCTGGATCAGAGGATTCGCACCGAGATGCAATAAAAGATTGTAGTAATGTCCATTATCCGCCAGTGTTGCTGCATAATGTAGGGGCGTTCTACCGTCAATGTCAATGGCGTGAGCAGTCTCTGGGAACCTTCCCGCGAGGTATCTAAACAAGACAATTACCATTATTACCAATAATCAACAGATCTTTATGCGAATAATTCGAAAAAAAAATTATTAACCATGGTCAATGCGTCATTTTACTGACGATATAAATGATTTTACGCAGTATTCAACTTAAAAATTTTTTTTTTTAAAAAGCTATTATTGTTAATAATTATTATGAATATACATATCGATTTTGTTAGGCTTCATAAATACACAAAACAATAAACAGGATTTTAACTGTACATGCAAATTTAACAAAATTTCAGCGAAAAAAAGAAACAGACAAAAAACGTTTTGTATTCGGATGGTATTCTTGGCTGTTAAAATCTATAAAAATTTTTTTATTGTTTTCCAAAGTGTATTTATAAAGCCTAACGAACCCCTACATCGATATCTATATTCATAATATTTCAAAATAATTATTAACGATCGCCTTTTTTAAAAAAATTTTTTTAAGTAGAATACACCGTCTTAATTTGTTGCTTACCTGATCACAGCTGTATGTCCAAAAACAACGGCAACATGAAGAGGTGTGGCACCATGAGGTGAACTGCCATCTCGCGCAATTGCGAATTTACGTCGATCCAGAGCGCCCTGGAGGTCTCGCAAATTTCCCTCGCGTGCTGCCACATGAACTGCGTGAATTTTCCCCTGCGGAACCAGGACGAAAAGTAAGTTCTTGCGATAAAGCGAGTGGATAAAAACACGGTGAGAAAAATGAATTATCGAAAAATACTTGCAATATACGAAGGAACGTTGTCTATAAAGGCTTGAAGCTCAACATTGCCTGATTGTCGTCCAACCAATCGTCTTCCCTCACCATTGAGCACTAGCGCTGCCAACTGTTCCATATTTCCGTTCACCAGTAAGTCTTCAACTTCAGGGTCATCGGGCATGCTGCCTTCATTCAAGTCCTTTTCTGGCAGCTCCTCATGCTCCCCGGCAATTACCTGGAGACACAATGAAAACAGTATAAAATGCGCATGAACCTATTAAGGGATCGATATGAACGGTGTTAATCGTATACGGCGATCTCATGTGTGCATATCGATCGTGCGTATCTTCCGTCAACCAGTATGTATGATAGCCAGATATATATGCATTGAAAGAACCAATATGTAGAGAGGTATATACTGTATTTTCGTGTGTACATTTTTTATTTTGTATTTATTTTTTTTCATCGAGAGAGATTTTTTTTTTTCATGAGTTAATGGACAATTTTATCGGGTGCTTGTTGATCGCACCTGATCATCGTCGTTTCGAGTCTCATCTACGCCAGAATCCTCTTCTTCCTCCTCTTCCTCCTTGTCCTCCTCCTCGTCTTGTTTATCTATTTCTTCATCGTCTTCTTTTGGGCTTTCATTTTCTACCGGTTCAATGTCTTCCAACTCTTCATTTCCATTTTCATCACCTTCCAATTCTTCAACTTCAACTTCATCTTCAGCTACAACCTCATTTTCATCTTCCGATTTTGCCTCGACAATATCAACATTATCATTATCTTCAGGTTCAGGCTCCGGTTCAGGCTCCGGTTCAGGTTCAAGTTCAGGTTCCGGTTCAGGTTCAGCTTCATCGGGCTCAGGTTCCTCTTCAGCTTCTGGCTCTGAATGATCGTCCTGGATATTTTCTTCTGGATTATCTTCTTCTTCCTCCAGTGTTTCTTCAACAGCATCCTCCGTCTCCTTAATCTGTTTTATTAAAGCACCTGACTATCAAGAAATAAAAAATTTACGCCCTGCTTCTTCATAAATATTAAACGGTGCGAAAAAAAAGAAGAAAAAATAGAGAGAAAAAATAGTAATTATTTTTTTACACATTTAAATCCTACCCCAAAAACATTTTCAAGGCTCTCCTCACTTTTCAGAGTACTTTCAGCACTGCCAAAAGCACTGTCATCGTTTACCACGGGAATAGGACGTTTTTTCATAGCCTTTAGTGGCACACTGTCATTCTCTAAAATTCGCCAGTCCCAATTTTTCGGATAATCCGTTCCAGAAACACGAGGCGCATCTGGAACCACTACCAAATTCGTCAGATCTATGTCACCCGGTCGATTACGGTAGAAAGCTGCGGCTTTTTGTCTCTGCAAATGAAAATGAAATATTTTAATTGGATTTTTATCTCACTATCTCGTGACTTACGTTATCTAGCTTGCTTTCGTCTGCTCCATTTTCTACCAGAAGATCATACATAGCCCCGTTGTCCCGCAATGCAGCCGCATAATGCAGTGGTGTTTTTCCATCGTTATCCGGCGCATTAACTGCTGTTGCATACTTTTCCACTATTTCCTGAGCAATATTCAGGTATCCCAATCCTGCCGCCTGTCAGAAAAAAAATTATTGTGATTAAACCGATTAACAATCATTAATTTTCACCGTCAATACTTTGTGTAGGACATTTAAACCATTGCAATCCTTTGCACACAGGACTATGGGTGATACTGGATCGGCAATTTTTTTCAACAAACTTTCAACGTCATTTTTCACAACAGAACTGTGAATTTGTTTAATCGTAACCTAAAAAAATAATTTTTTTTTAACTAATTAATATATATTATTTAAATTTTTAATAATTAAATACCATAATATATGGCACAGCCTCGAGAAATCTTCGTACTCGCGGATTGTTGCTGGTTTCACGCTGTAATTTTGAACCATGTCCTTCCCAAAGAACTTGCTGTAGTTTACCAATGTCACGATTATGGATCCATATTCTTATATTGGATGGCTTGAAATCCAAGACTGAAATGATGTCAGTATAATGTTACTGCCAGTCAAAATATCGAACGACGCAACTTACAGGCTATATACATAATTTACACACTACTATTGATTATCCAGGGTCATCATGAGGGAAATGTGTGACAATATGTTTTAATCAAAACACTGAATTTTGCCTGAAGGACGCGAGAAATACCATGGTTCCAAGGCCAAACTCGGATTTTCAATATTTACCGCTCGTGTAAATAGTTTTTGCCACAAGATTTCTTCTATACAAATGGCATTTCCCCTTGCAAATAACTGTGGCAACACTCACCCTCAACTTTTCCATTGCTGCCTCGACGGTCCCTCATTTCATCAATCTCTGGCAACTCCGCTTCCGTCGCTTCGTTTAGATAGTAAGCAGCAGGATGTCCACGCTTGTCACAAACACTCGCGTCGCAGCCAGCCTTAATCAGGAGATCCCACACCTCGTCAGGGTTGCTGCCAGCAAAGCAGTAGTGCAGGGCTGTTCTGCCGTCCTTTGATAACAGAAAACAAATTCGCTAAACTCCAGCGAAACTTCTGTCCTCGTTTGACAGAGAGGAAAGTCTATTCGTCGACGGATATTTGACGAGAGTAACCGGCGTGTTCTCGATCGCCGTGGTGAGCAATTGCTTTAGACACGAAAACGATCGACTTGCGCAGCGGGGGAGAAAACAGGTGGTTTACACTTAGTCATTATTGGCATCACGCGATATCTCAGTATAACCGTTGCATTTGATTATTTATCCATTTGTAAAATCAAAGCTTACCCGATCTTTTTCAGAAACTATTCGACGGTTATTTTCAAGCAACCACTCAATTACATCGCGATTATCGTAGTAAACGGCTTTGTGCAGCAGTGGTACTCCGTTGGGATCCTTGGCTGACACATATTTCTTCCTCGGCTCAGACAGGACGAGTTGCTGGAGTTTAGTCAGGTCCCCCTGCGCTGCTGCCTCGTGAACTTGACTGATTTTTGTCTGGCAGCAAAATTTTATTTCAATATGCAGGTTTGATTCAGAATTTTTTTTTTTACTTACCAGATAATTTGGCAGGCTCTTGAGGAAAACTCTTGTTCGCAAATCCGCAGAGTGTTCGCCCAATAGTCGAGCTCCTCTACCCTCTAGGACAATGCGTTCAAGCTTCTCCAATTCACCCCTAGACAGCCAGGTTCTTATCGTCGCTGCGTTCATTTATGTATCTGAAACATTTTTTTTTTGCCTTTGATGCTTATCAGAGGTGCAGTGGCACGAGTGTATCGTGCATTGATAAATCCAGGACAGAGGTATTGACGTATTAATATGCGGATGCATACCTTGCTTCAAATTGGAATTTTAATTTTTTGAAACCACCAGGCATTCGATGAATTAGACATTGATGTACAATTATTTCGCAGTCGGCTTTCCTTGCGAAGAAGCGTCAAATACTGAATGGTGGGTGGACAGACACTTCCAGAGGCCGCGTGCGCGTATGTATATTTTACTACCCCTGCTAGAGCACTGGGGCGAGTATATGTATTACAAGCGACATGTAGGAAAATCGCCACGTTGGTGCTTTTGATGACAATGTCCACCCCTCGCGCCATGTTTTATGCTGTGTATTTTTTATACACGCCCTTTGTACATTAGTAAATCTATTAAACTATTTATTATTATACTCGTTTCGATATCGATTTCAGCTAACAATAGGGCACACTGTAAAATTTATAGCTTCAAGGCCAAGTTCGAGTTCATTAGCAATGACTGAAAAAAAATTCTAATCTCAAAATCCGGTACGATATCGCCTTATTTAAATTAAATGCTCGATCAAGACGTATTGATGTACAATTTTTTTTCAGAACTCAAAATAAAATGTTTTAAGTATTTATTTATCGATATAGAACAACATTGGATTAGTTATAACATTTATAACTAAACAAAAGCTTTATCAATTTTAATAAACTAATTTTTTTATTACTTCTTCTCCCCTAATAGCAGAATAACTATGTTAGAATATTGTCGTCTTTATCGTCTTTGCTCTGAATAGCGGAAGATAACTATTAAAATAGTGAGAAAAAAATGTTACCAAAAAGAGTTGTCCAATAATTTTTTCCGGACATGTCAGAGGGATGGAAATTGAGTGGGTAAAAAAACATCCAATTGTGTATAGAAAACCAAAATCTATGGATATCTTCTCATTGAAAGGCACGTGGAAAGGTCAAAATCCACTAAAAATGACAATTTCGTTGGGTTTTCTCCCCCTGGATGACCTCGCCCGACTGAAAGGATGTGTCTACCGTATTGAGGAGGTAAAAATACATTAAATGGCGTATAAAAAACCAAAATCCATCAATATCTTCTCATTGAAAGGCACAAAATCTACTTCGAAAGGTCAAAATCCAATTATTTCTAAAAATCCTTTAGAGATGGAAATAATTGAAAGAAATCCCTCCGCGTTTGTCTCACGATTTTTTCCGGACATTTCAGAGGGATGAAAATATTTTTTAAAAATCCCTTGGGGGATGGAAATAATTGAAAAAAATCACATAAAGAAAATATTCCGATAAAACAACTGATAAAACAGTCGACTCGGTTATAACTCGAGAAAAGCCCTGCCATTTTTAATGAACTCTAAATTTTTTATTTCTTCTCCCCTCTCCCTCCGCCCCTTCAATAGCAATAACTATTAAAAAAAAAAAAAAAAACAAAATGATCATAAAATTATTTTGTTTCGGGATAAACTGTTTAAATTAATAAATCTATGGTATTGATTTTATTACTTACGTAAATAAAACCCTAAATAAAATTTAATTAAAAGTAACACGACATTCATCGATTGTTATAGGCAGTATACAAAGTTCGCCGGGACAGCTATAGTTATTACAACATTGGATAGAGTCGTTTTTCTTATATTCGAGTCCAGTGAGGCCAAGTTTGAATAAATTCATACAATTTATCACCAGGACAGGTGGTGGATTTTGTCTGACGATGTCCTACAAGCTTGTAATTCTGATGAATCTTCCCAATAGAAACTCCATACTCTAAAAGATTTTTTCCAGCTGTGATAGCCGCCGGTTGAGGTATTTTACCTGTGAAGAAATATTTGAAATGATTGTGAAATATTTGATAATTATGCAGAATATACTCGCGAAATTTCCGATAAAACATATCCCCAAGCTAATGGCATTATACGACGGAGAGTGAGCTCCATGGATACCCCATCCTCGTCCTTCGTAAAGATTTCCATCCTCGCCAACGAGAAAATTATATCCTATGTCATCCCAATGATTCTGATCCATGTGGTAATTCTGTAAAGTAAATATTTATATTTCATGGCATGTGCATTAGTTTTATTTTGATCGACCGTGCTGTCATCATCACTTCTATGTGACATTTAACCCTGACTCACTTTGCGGCGTAGCAAAGGCTATCGATGAGGAAAGTAAATATTTAATGGCCACAGGGGCCTTTTCTTACTACGAAATCATCCTCTATTTATTTTTATGACTTATATCTATTTAGTTTTTACACGCGTCACGCGATGTAATAAACATCTATGGGAAAAATTAATATTTGTATCATTACCTGAAACGATCGAACTTTAGCTTGGCACAGCGCCTGTGTTGTACATCCATTTGTAGCAGAGTGATGAATCACGATAAATGATGGAGGATTTACGGTGAGATTTTTGTGTACTTCGCTTGGAATCCTCGCACCCCATTGTTCTCTCGTGACAATTGCTTGGGAAAAGATGTGTCAAGATGTGACATTATTAAAAAAAAAAATATATTTAGTCGCGCAAATCGCTGTTCACTCACACGCCACATTATGTAATAAAATATAATTATATTCGCCTACCGGGAGATGAGATAATAGATTGACTTGCCCACAATCTTGTTAATCCATTGAGGAAAATAATGACTCTCAGCAGAGCATACATTTTGTCTTGATGACCACAATAACACTGGTGATTTCACTCATCTGCTTATAATATTGTACTCTCTCATCATCTTATATATGCTGGTTCGCATAATTAATGATAAGGTCAAGTACAGAGTATTTATTATGATAAAAGCGTTACAATTTTTATATTTGCGTTATCATTTTCATCGATTGATTGGGCAAGATTGAGCGAGTTATTGGCCGCATGCACTGGTTTTGGAGTGCTCGTCCACCTGGGCATAGTCTTGACAAGGTTGAAAAATACCTCACCTGGACAAACTGTGTCTCGACCTTGACGATGGCCAATCACTTCGTAGTTCTTGCTTATTTTTCCCAATGCCACTCCACACTCAATGAGCTTATCTAGTGTCTTGAGTGCGCCGACATTTGGAATAAAATCTGCAATCACACGTTGGGAATAAACAGAAATTAAAAACTGTTTTTTTGTAAAAAGGACTCACGTGAAAAATCTCCGATTATTGATATTCCGATACTTTGGGTGTTGTATCCTGGAGCATGAGCTCCACGATAATCCCATCCACGACCCTCGTACGCATTTCCATCCTCGCCAATCACAAAATTGTACCCAATGTCTATCCATTTGTTAGTGTCCATATGCAGGTCCTGGTACGATCGCACAATTTTAGAACAACCTTTTTGGTCATAGCAGTAGTGGAGGATTCCACCGTGATGAATGACAACATAGGGTGTTGGGACAGTCCACAGATTTTCGTAATTTGTCACATTTCGGGCCTTCCATTCTTCTCGACTGACAATTCGTGGGCACACTGATACAAAATTAAACAAATTAATCAACATGACAACGACGAAATTCGTCCAAAGAAATTGTATACCATCGTCAACTGGTGTTGGTGCACCTCTTATGCAGGAAAAAAAAATCGTGATACTGACTGGGAATAAAAATCTCATGGTAAAAGTATAGTTGTTGATGTGCAAAGTCTAAACTGCCAAACAGAGGTCGTCGGATTCATCAAAACTTGGCGGCTTTTAAATGAAAAAAGACCTGTCACCCGGGAAGTCCCCGTGTTTTCTATGATAACTCCCACTCTTTCCACACCATGATGCAGCAGAGAATAATTTTAAATATCGCGCGTGGAAAGTGCATTAACCATCAGCTGATTGAACTGATATGACACACACACATACACACATGTTTGTTCTTCTTGACATATGCAAACCTAACCTCATTTACTCAACTGTAATTTCCGCAAATCTTACTGCGAGGTGCCTTAAATAAATTATTCAAATAAGTAGTAAATTACTATGGAATCGGAGGGATGCCGTCTGACATGCTCGGTGATTATAGAGTGGACAAATGTGCACGGAACGACAACGAGAAAAGTGAATTACCGAACTGCACACTTGCGTTTAATTCGAAATAATTTACGACAATTGCTGATTGAAATCCAAGCTGACAAGGCAAACACGACAATTAAATTAATTTTAAATAAAATCAACGTTTTAAATCGATTTATGCATGAGGGCAAAGCAACCATAAAATTTGCTGACGAGAGATGTGTGCTTTTACTCTCAAATGCTCCTTCAGCTCAACTCACGAGTTTTTTAAAAACAATTTACGTGAAAATCAGTGGACAATCTGAGGATAATTTGAAGTATCCACTGCGAGATCATCTTCTGGCAAATGTGAATTTGGGTGGAGCTCAAGAAATCAGTCCATCCTCACAAAAGGAAATAAATGCAGCCAAGGCGAAGGCTATGACTGCGGTATCTCGACAAACAATAACTACACCATCGCCCAGCAGTACGAGGAAGCGTAAATTAATCGGTGGTGCGAAACCTGTTGCGAAGAAGCTCTACAGCAATTTAACCACAGAATTGACGGAAGAGCAAAAAGAAATACTGGAGACGGTGTTGAAGGGAAAAAATATTTTTTTCACCGGCAGTGCCGGCACGGGAAAGTCGTTTTTACTGCGGAGAATTATTGCCGAATTGCCGCCCGATGTAACCACAGCAACTGCAAGCACTGGTGTAGCAGCTTGCCACATTGGCGGGATGACACTGCATCAGTTTGCGGGTATTGGACTGGGTACTGGGTCCCTGGAACGCTGCTATCAACTGGCTTCTCGTCCGGCAGCCTCGTCACTGTGGCGAAAAACTAAGCATTTGATAATCGATGAAATTTCCATGGTTGACGGTGAATTCTTTGAGAAAATCGAGGCTGTCGCCCGACACATACGAAAAAATGACAAACCCTTTGGTGGAATTCAAGTGGTATTGTGTGGCGATTTTTTCCAATTGCCGCCAGTCAAGAAAAATGACGAGAAAATTAAATTTTGTTTTCAAAGCAAGATATGGGCTAATAGTATCCACTGTAATTTTGAACTGCAGACAGTACATCGACAAAAAGATCCGACATTTGTTCGGATTCTCAACAGTATTAGAATTGGACGAATGACTGAAGATATTACGAGTCGTCTAAAGTCAACTGCCGGTCAAAAAATTGAAAAAGACGGAATTTTAGCGACAACTCTGTGCTCACACGTTCGTGAAGCCGACGATATCAACGCCTCGCAACTTCAGAGCCTCAAGGGAGCAGAAAAAATGTATATTGCTCAAGATTCAGATGAATCAATAAGTAAAATTCTGGAACAACAGCTGCCAGTTCCTGGAAAACTTGTACTCAAAGTCGGAGCTCAAGTAATGCTTCTAAAAAACATCAATATCAGTTCTGGACTGGTTAACGGCGCTCGTGGAGTTGTAACGAAATTTGAGGATGAAAATCCCGTTGTGCAATTTCGCAGTGGTGAGATATATACGGCTAAAACGGAAAAATGGACGTTAAAAATGACAAATGGTAATATAGCGTATCGTAAACAAGTTCCTTTGAAATTGGCGTGGGCTTTTTCGATTCACAAGAGCCAGGGATTAACGTTGGATTGCGTGGAGATGAGTTTGAGTAAGGTATTTGATGCCGGGCAATCATATGTAGCTCTATCTCGAGCTCAAAGTTTAGATTCATTGAGAGTATTAGACTTTAAAGAGAATCAAGTGTGGGCGAGCACAGATGTACTTGAATTTTACAAGAAATTCCGTCGTACTCTGCAAGATACAAAAATAATGCCAGTGGCAAAAAAATTTAAGCGTCGATAAAACCACTAACTTTTAAATTAAAATTCTTAAATTAATATTATACAGAGTCGTCAACAGCAATTTCTATAGGCGGAATATACCGCCAAACATGTCCACTATTCGACACATCCGTAAAATGATTATTCGATATTAATTTTTGGTTACTGCACTGAATATCTAACTTGTACTGTCCCGCGGTAAAAAATACAACTCGACACTCGTGATACGCTCGCTCATATTCCTGCAACTAAAAAAAATATATTAGTAATATAAATAATTTTAAGTAAAATTGAGATTTTACCGTTGGCAAAGTGACACTGTTAGCTCCAGCGATAGATAATCGTGTGTCAAGTCTATAATTATTCACTCCATTGTGATGATCTTGATAGAAATTAATCGACAGAGTGAGATCACTCAAAGGTTGCTCCAGAGCATTGCAAACTCCAACTCCAATGCTCACAACATCGCCGAGGCCGCAGGTAATTTCATCCTGTGGTTTTACAGCCATATCGTTAATGACAACTTCTGTAATTTTATATAAAAAAATACGGTTAGAATGATTTTTGAAATAAAATTTATACATCTTTCCGAATACAAACCCCACTGCAGCGGACTCATTCTGACAAGATCCAACATATCCTGGTTAAAAACAATGCCGTTAAGTGTCGCCTTTCCCGTTAAATCCATGCCCAGCAGTTGCCACCTCAATTCCACCAATTCTGCAATATATTCAGCGCAAACTTTCTGCAATTTATCCGTAGAATCGGCTTCGTTGAGTGACGAGAGTTTGCTGAGCGGACAGCGATTGACTGGGACAGGTATTCTGCAGGACTCTCGGCCGCCCATGTAGATACATTTACTCAAAGTATAGTGCAACTCCATTTCCTGGTTTGTCATGTTAGTGACATCGAGAACTAGGTAAAATTGCGATGGAGTTTCTGCTGGAAGCACGTCCCAATTGGTGATTTTCACGCTGGGCAGCATTTCGATACTTATAAAGACCGAGGAAACTCGACAATATCCTGCAGCAAGTCCAGCAGCGCCGGAATACTTGATTTTCAACTGTCCCTCGATGATATTCGAGGCTCGCAGCGGTGGAGCCAGTTGCGACAGGTTGGCCTGTCGTTTGGATTGATGAGCCGGCGACACTAATCGCACGGTTTTCGACGAGCTGCCACTGCCGCTGCTGCTCGGCACGATAAACTTTGCATTCGCATAGAGATTCAGTGTAAAACTTGCGCTAGTGCCCGGCTGCAGGGGCAGCAGCGTTGGAAACACACTGTTGTCCCATTTGAAAATTGTCGACTCCTCCAACGCGTCCAGTGCCGATTGAATTGAAACGTCAATCATCTCAATGGCCACCTGGCCCGAATTTGTAATTGTTATCGTACACTCTGCACTTTCTCCCCCATAAAGTGAT
Organism: Macrocentrus cingulum; assembly: GCA_002156465.1. Taxonomy (NCBI): domain Eukaryota; kingdom Metazoa; phylum Arthropoda; class Insecta; order Hymenoptera; family Braconidae; genus Macrocentrus; species Macrocentrus cingulum. The sequence continues at coordinate 23,078 of MVJL01000407.1, read as the reverse complement.
ATACTCGCATTGGTAACAATATTTTCACCTGAACTAAAGCTCGCAGTTTGCGGGAGACTCGTTGCCACATCGATCTTTGGTAAAATGGGAACGACTTCAATGGAATATTGCGGATGTGGCATGCTCTCCATGCTGCGCAATCGACAATTCGATTCAACACCAAGCGTGTGCGTGGTAAAACCCAAAATTTCCAGAACCCCAACTTGTTTTGGTGTTCCAGCGAGGGTGACAGTGATGGGCCCAGAATCCGGGGGCAATGTGATATTTTCTGGAAGTGGATCAAAAACTATTCCGCTAGTAAGTAGTCTCATGTTTAAAACACTTAATTCAAATGGAAGAGGATTAACTAATTGTATAGAAACCGTACAAACATCACCCTCAATCCATAAATAGTCCATTTTACTCTTGGACGAGGTATTTTTACGTTCTAACGATCCAAAATTTATCGGCGTAAAGAGAAATGGTCCGTGATCCTCTTTGATTCGTTGGATTTTTTGTGGCTGGAGATGCGGTGGTAGATTTAAAAGTACAAAAGATTTTGTTTGTGGAATGTTTGTCAAATTTGCCGGAGGTAAAACTATTCCAGACTCGAGAACTAGCGGCACTGGAGCTCCCTCACACTGTTGGGCCACATTGTGCAGCTGTAGGGCAATGTCCTTTCGTTCGGTTGGGCTCAAGTAGTGGAATAATGTCTGCAGTAAAAAAGTCATGTGTCGCGTAGCGAGCGCAGGATTGCCCATGTGATTTGCCGTTGCTATGAGGTCGTTTAGTATTTGAATTTGAAGCGTAGGCCAGCCTTTGCGATTTTTATTCGTCATTTCCGCAGAATCCAGAGACAACTTGAAGCCCGGAGTGGCCTGTAGCATCAAGTGGTAGCACTGCTTCCAGTCGGGATTTGGATTTTGCGGCGAGACGTGTCGTGTTGCAGCGAGGCGCATGCAAAACGCCGCTTTCCTGCTGAATCCCAGGCTTGAATACAGCTCGGAGAGCTTTGTAAAGCGATCTATCTTCTCCTGTTCATTCAACTTCATGTGGTTGAACACTACATTGTTTAAAAAAGACGCTGCTTGCAGTGTACAATTTTGTTCTATGGATATACGAGTGGCTTTGAAGCTTGCCTCGGTCTCGATGATTCCCGCGTTGTTGTAGTTGCTGTAGTGCACAATTGCCTCGCGATACTTGATCGCAATTTCATCCGGCACGAGGATTTGCGGCATTTCCGCTCGTATAGCCTCAATTGACGGCGGTGCTGCCAAAGGTTTACTTTCACGTCGTTTACCCGAATTTCCCTCTTGCAGAGACGAGTTCCGTTGCAGTGGCAGGCTCCGACGTAAATTCGGATAAAATATCAGTGCTGAAGCTACGCAGAGGCCTTCGTAAGCGGCTCCAAGCCACAACCAGTCGTTTACTGATGCTAAATTATTTGCTGCTATGCTGTAGTGAGACAGAGCATCTGCACGCAGACCTGCTTGCAAACACAAGTCTGCCAAGTGTTTAATCATTCGACCGGAGAATTTTTTTTTGTTATTTCTCGATTCTAAATCCACACCAACCTGTTCCTTTTTTTCAAATGGTGCTCGCAACAGTGTTGTCACTCGATCAATTTTTTCCTTGGATTTCTCCACACGTTTCGACTCCAAAATCCAAAAAACCGAGTGCAAACACTCTAAAACTTGGCTCTCCAAGCTTGGGCATGTCTCATCTGCATAGAATGCTGCAATGGCTTTGAAATTTTTTGGTGTTGTCATGTTATTTGGTGGATTAGTGATATTTTCCGATTCAGCTGGACCAAATAAAATTGCCCTCGAGTCATAGAGCGTATCGGAATACTTGACCTTAAGTGTTTCATGTAATCGACAAAGTTCATTCAATTCAGATTGATTGTCATATTTACCAAATGTTATTAATCCTAAGAGTCGTCGATGTGTTTGAAAGTCACCCCAATATGTATTTTCCACCGGATAATCACGTACAAATCGTACAAAAATTTCACGAGTATTTTCGGATGAATCCACCATGGTAAATTTCCTGCCACTCTTCATTATGCGTTCACACAATCTTGTGACGGTTTTTGGTTTTATTTGCGTTCCAATAGGTTTCAAGAGTACCAGCAGAGCGGCATGATCGTGTGATGTCTGTTCGTAGTCTGGATGAGACATTTTTTTTCTTTACAATCAGATTTGTTGCAATCATGTACATTTACGTGCGCTTCTGTCACTTTACGACATACGACATAACCTCCAAAAGATACGACACATATCAGCTGATTGTGGAACAGCACAAATTTGTGTGTGTGAGCGATAGTTAATAAATATTTCAACAGTGGAAATATTATTCGTGTTTGGGATTTGTAGATAAATTCGAAAATGACGACAATAAACGAGTCGACAAATGTTGTTGATGAAAATCCGGTGAATTTTGAGGAATCACCTAAACGAGGACCAACATTGTCCACAAGCACGAGTAGCTTTGAAGCCCTGGATCCTCATGATCCAAATCTAAGTCGACTGGCTAATTGTATGTTTCGAAAAACTGGTGAATATCTGCAAGAAGAATTGACTGCTACTCATGCGGATTATCGATTGCTTGAACGATTAAACAAAGAAGCAATTGCCAAATATGCAGAGCTGAAAATAATATCATCAAATGTTTCGCAATCATTGGATTTGTTGTATCAAAAATATAAAAAACTTCAACCTGTATTGGATAATATTAATCAAATTGATGATAGTGTAACAAAATTAGAACAGGCTGCCTATAAATTGGCTGCATATTCAAAAAGATTAGAGGCAAAATTTAAAGGAAATTGAAATATTAATATGAACTTTTCTTTGTTTTACATATTTTGAAATTATTCCATTAGCTGAGAAACACATAATGTATTGTTTATAATAAATTAACAGCTTATTCATTCGTTACTTCAACAATCTAAGAAATTACCAGCCATCAATAATTCTATAGCCACTTCAGGAGCAATTGGAAACTCGGGAATCTCAGTGCTGCTGTTGGTATAACGTACTTTGTATGTAAAGTACATACAAACTTTTTGCAAGACGTGAGATCTATTTTTTTTTAAAAAAAGATCATCAGTAATATTAATAATTAATATTTACGATGTAAATACTTACGGAATTTCACGGAAATTAACTTCATTCGCTTCGTTTTCAGCAAATTGACCAGGACCACTCAGCATAGCTTTGATTGTTCCACTAGTTAGGGCATGTTCGCGTTTTATAATAAATTCATGACCATCACTGCTTACTAGCTTGACATACATGGCATCTGGTCCCTCGCATCCTCCATAAACAGGCCCAGATTCAGGCTGAAAAATTTAATAGCTCAATATTTCTTATGTCAGACTTTGTTTTATTTTTCGTACCTTTTCAGCGTGCATGCTAACATCTCCTGACATTTTTACAGTATCGCAACCAAGCTTATCAATCAGGTATATCGATAGATTTTAATAAATCTAGCAAGTACGAATTGTTAGCAATTTTTGCTCAGAATTGTTTATATGCAGCAGAAATTACTTCAAGGTTATGGTGGTGACAGATTGACAGCTAGATATATACACCGTGACTCAATAATGGTCTACAGTCACGGCGATGTAATCTGTGGGTGTGTTTTTTTTTTTTCGGGTAAAAATTGTTCACTGCTGCTGCCTGCTGTGCAACGTCCATTTGGTAAACTACGGTATCAACCTAAACACCCGGACTAACCCCACTTTTTCGTTCGATTTGAATATATCCAAACAAATACAGTACACTACAAAAATATTACAACTAAATATTGGTGTATCGAACCGTCATTAAGAATAACAAAAAAACTTACCAACAATACAGTTGCTACTCGAATTATGAGCGCAACGAAGTCACTCAAGAGGTCGCTGCAAGTGAATATAAAACAGGAACAGAACGACGAGATAACTGATGAGGATGACAGTGAGGAGACTGATGAGGATGACAGCGATTCTTCAGACTTGTTATCACCTTCAATACTAGACAAGGATTGCCTGAGCAATAAAGACCCCAAGGATGAATTTCTACAGCTCACGTCAATGGTAATCCGGCCTATTACATCCAAAGCTCTCTGTCACAAATTCATTTATTTGTTTACAGGTGAGAAGGGTCTACTTTTCGTACCTGCATAAATCTATTATCAATAATTACAACGTTTGTTATACTGCTAAGGATCAGAAAAACATTAGTCGTACGGAGTTGAAGAAGTTTGCTAGTCGATTGGAACTCTATGCAGTTACAGCTTCCCTCGAGGCTTCCTTCTACCGACAGGCAATGTTGAAAATTATAGCTGATGTCAAGAGCAACACAGAAGTTTATCAAGTACACCCGGAACTGCAAAAATTTATGGATAGTCCGCCAAAGACTACTGATGCATCAGTGCAAACGTGTCTGCCCGTTGAGCAAACAGATAAATCTATTTCCTGTGATCAATCGGACCTAAATCCTCGGCCGTTGTCTCCGGCAAACACAACAGAAGGTAATTTGGATGAGAGAGTTAAGGATATACTAGGATTTAACGACAAATCTGTAGATACCTCTTGCACTGAGGTAAAAAAAATTGACGATCAACTTGGTGAAGTTAGGACTGAATGTGAAATGCGCGATAATGCATACGATGTAAATGCAAGTGTAAAGGAGATTTTTGGGGATTTAAATGATGATCCAAATCCTACGTTACACGACGAAGATTCTCGAGATTCGTTGCTCCAACATATGGAAGATATGTTTTGTGAGAGCGACGAGGACAGCAATGATTTGATGGCACTAATAGAAAAACATTCTGGCGTTTCAAAAAGTAATATAGACATTGAAATTGGAAAGATGTGTCAGGAGGCGCCTGCTGCTGTGAAAATAAACCCGGTAAAAGTTGTAAAACGTGAAAATACAAGTAATATTACAACTGAAGCATTAAAAACAGGCGTAAAGCGAAAAGTGTCCTTTAATAATTATAAAAAAATGAAAAAAATGGCAACAGAGGGTGTTGATAATTTGGATCTATCTCAAAATCAAGATAATCGTGAAGATAAACAAGCGAAAAAAATGCGGGGCATTTGGTTTGTTGAGCGTGTGCATCAGGTGTCGAAATTGCGGAAAAAAATGATGGAATTGTCAGTGAGAAATTATCGAAAGCATGGCCGAGTTAGGGCAAAGTTTCACACACTTTTTGGTGATTCAGACGAGGAGGAAATGATGCCAGAGTCGCCGATTCACATTGAGGAACATTTAACAGCCTGCAAAGAGAGAATAGCACCGTGGGTAGTCAAGTACTTGATGCCGCACTACACTAAAAAGTTAATTAAAGATCGGCTTCTATTTAAGGCAGTTGCAAAATACATTGCCGATATGCTCATCATTGAAAATACTTTCCCAGGTAAATTTTAAATACTTTTTAACCACCAATCTCGCCAATTACATCACGATTTTTCTCTTTTTTTATTCCAGAGGAAGATTGTGTCAGTCAATACGTGAAAGACTATTTTCGCAATAAGACGGGTATTAATGTTGAAGCCGATATTTACATGTAGTTTTATTTATTTTTTTTTTCAGTTCTAGCATTGAATTACTATTCAAAATATTATAGAACATTGAAAGAATACTCAAAAAATTCAGTATTGAGTTTGTTTTTTTTTTTTTCAACACAATCATTTGGCGAAATGTATTACTGTTTACTTAAATATCCATAATTAATTGTACTGTTATAATTTTGATTAATATTTTTGGAATTATTAAGTATTAATGATGCCAATGAAACATTTTGGTTAAGTCACGTTTTATAACGGCATCAATGAATAATTTAAAGAAAGAAAATAAAGTATGGCACATCAATGTTTATTGTAAATCCTTCTTCCAAACTTATAATCCATTATCACACAAGGGTATAAATATCGCGCAACAATTGTGCATGATACAAATACAGGTAAATTTTTTTCATGAGACAACCAAGCGATTATTTTTATGCTTACAGACTATAAAACGAATTAAAATACGTGTAAAAGCTCGAAATAGATGGAATATTTTATCATTTAAAATTTTTATGCTATAATAATTAGATAATGGACGTAACTCGGCAATAAAATGTATATATCTAATAAGCAATTCCATATTGTGTCATATTAAACAATTCATGCAGTTAAATTTGAAATTTTCTGTGTAATAAGTGCCATAGAAAGTCCGGAATATCAATTTTCATTTTTTTTTTTTCGTGAGTCTATAACAAATATAATTCATTTAGTGTCCTTATCATTACGGTAAATATTTTGACATACAAGTGTGTGTGTGTGTGTGTGTATGCTAATTTCTATATTTCTACTTTTTTGGCATTGTGTAACACGTTGTGGTAAAACTGTGCGCGATATAGCCAATAAGATCCGCGAATAAATGTTTTACCAATATTATTATGTCGTCTTCAATGTCTGTTTATAGATAAGTTGAAGAATAATTTTTCGATTTTTCTATCGATTGACAGTGAAAAAAAAATTTTCAATATAAAAATAATCATAAATAAATTACAAATAATAATTTTTGAATCTTCAAAAAAGACAATACAATGTAAATAATATTTACAACCATCAATAATAAATGATTCAAATGAATCATTGAATATTTTTCAAATTAAAAATATCACCTACTCTGTCTACAATTATATTTTAATTACCCTTGATTTATAGCTGTATTTTTCCACCCACAAAGCATCAAATAATATACAGAAGAGATACAAAAATTTCGTCTACACAGGACGAACGAAAATGTAAAATTTCGAATAATTAACAACAAAAAGTCATTGGACTTGTAAAAAATCTAAAAAAAAAAAAAAAAATTTCATCAGAGACCTCCTTAACGGAAATATATCCTTAATCAATGAAATAAAATCTGCCAATAATTTGGAAGATATTCGAAAATATGAGTCGAAACATATTTACAATGTATCAATCGTATTTGCGTTACGATTCCACAACTTCATCACATATTGCACGAAGAATACAACGAAAACAATGACAACTGTGTCGACAATATTTTTAACAATACTCGGAGAACTCGAGGATTGTTCTCGTTGTCCACGTTGTCGCATCGCCAATTGTTCAATCATTCGTTGAATTCTATTCAACTTTTCAGCATGATCAATCATTTGATTTTCCACTTCTTTAATAGTATGTATAATTCTGGAGAAAAATAAATAAATGAGTAAAATTGTAAAAAGCAAGTAAAATGGAGTGATAAAATATTACCTGGCTTGAGAACGTCGTCTCTTTCCAATTGACTGACTTGAATCCGAGTGAATAGCATCCGAAGAACTGGCCGAATCATGCGCGGGCTCGGACAACGGCATATTATTTGCGAGCTGCCTCTTGGACGACTTAAGTACCGACAATGACGAGCGCGATTCAGCCTGTAATAACGGCATCTGAAATCATTATATATTTCCCCTCTATTGAAACACACACAAAGTTAAAGCAGAGTCTCACGTGTTTGGCCCAAAACTCATGATACTATTCCAATCAGATATCCGAAGACATAAGAAAGAAATAGAGTGTGACAGATCAAAAATAAATCCTTTTTTTTTATTACAAACAATCACAGTCATTCACTAAAAGACACCATCACCGAAGATCATACGACACAAAGCATGCAGCAAATCTTCACTTAAAATTTCTTCTATCGTTCTACCTGAGATTGTGGATCAGTCGAGACGATACTGCCAGTTCGCATAATCGGAGTCTTATGCCGTGTTTTCGTACGAACAATGTAATTATTCTCGTATTGAACGACGTCATTGCGCGGATCCCAGGGTCGAATATCAGCATGTCGATACATCCAGTTGCCCGTAATAATATCCTAAAATTGGCAAAAAATAAAATTTCCACGTCTATTTTCAGATAAAAAATTTCTATAGTACCTGAAGAAAATATTTTGGCATCCACTCTTGACTGTTTTGTTTGCGATCTTTAGCTCGTTCACGTTGTGCCTCCTCTAGGGAAGTTTTCGCCTCAGTTGCCGCAACCTGATCGTCACGATTAATAGCCAAAGTGACGGCCAACCAGAGCTTCTGACTCTCCCAGTCATTTTGATGCTCTAGCGGCACAGTATATTTTTTCAAGCGATTACGCCTGACTTCGGGCGTAGGATTAAAAAACATAGATTCTTGACCAGTTCTCTTATCAGTAATATTTATCTGACCGTCCCAATATCCAGAAATAGTTGCCAGAGTTTCTTTGCCCAATTTGATGCGTCCAACAACATGATTCATCTGTTCAGCACCGCCAAATAAGGGCTTCAATTTGAAATCAATTTCTGTATGATAGCCAGTTTTTTCGCAAATGATGTTAACCTTGCCGCCGAGTTCCATGGACAAGGTCCCCATAACAATTCCCTTGCAGTGAGCGTAGGGAATAGTCATAGTATAGTCCTCGCCACGTGGAAGCATCGTAAGCACAGCCGCACCATCCAAAACTGCCGATGTAGAGTTGCCATAAAATTTTGATTTAGCAATGATTGTCGAACTGATTGTAAATCCGTCCTGGCGATTGGTCACATAGAAGCCAGAGATCGGTGGGTGATGCGATATTTGTTCCGCAAGGTAAAATGTACGTGAACCATTTGGATGCTGCCAATAACAGCGGAATGTCTCGCCTAGCAGCGGATTATAGGGCTTCTTTAGACCCTGTGGCTTCTTGTAAAACCCCGAGAGATACCATTTAACTACGCCCTTCATTCTTGTAAATGCATCATCTTCCAATACAGCTCTAATTATTAGAAAAAGGCAAGAAAAAACATCAATTATTTATTCAAATTATTTGCGACTTTTTTGCACTTACTGTGAGAGAAGATCTGCATGATAGTAAGAATCTGCCAATTTTTCCAAGAATGATCTTGGCTCCAGGATGAAAGTTGGCAAGACAACTTTAGAAAGGTCCATTCCCGGTCGAACTTGCTTCAGGAGAAACCATATGAGAGATTTTTGCTCTTCTTGCAACTCTGCTACCACTTCACCAGCCTGAAAAAAATGATTTTCTGATTAGATGATGATTTTTTTTTGGATTGTTAAGGTCATTTACCGTTCCGAGAAATTCATTTTCATTGGCTACATATGGTGTTTCTATTTGCTCCTCTTCCTCCTCCTCCTCCTCTTTGGCCGACTGCTCGGATTCGCTCTCCGTTGCGCTGATCTCCACATCAGCCACCACCCCGTTCTCCGGTTGACTTATGTCGTCCAGGTCTGTATGAGAGGTGCGAACAGGATCTAGCGTTACTACTCGATGGGATTCACTCGCTAGGACATTGACGGAGGGCGGGCAAGAATGTGGACTGGATGGCAAGGGTGATTTGCGAATTAAACTACGAATTGTTAAGCTCTCTGCCTCGGAACTTGCGCTGGGAGTTGGTGACAATACACGATTGTTGGATCGATGTAGAGGTGATTTGCCGAGCAATTGTTTTTCCCAATAAACCACTGCGTGACAAAGCTGTTGGAACATTGGGGTTGGTGAGGGACACGGGCTTTTAGGGGCACCCGGGGTTAGCAGCCCTTGGGAACGTGCTAGCAAGCGTTTCTGAGATGTTGTGGGTGATCGAGGTGTGTAATGATTCAAATTCACTGGCAAAAAGTCTGTTTGTGTGTATTGAGCCCAATATGTATGCACAAAAATAACCATTACCAATAATAATTAGTCTTTTATGCATTAGAAATTTTTTTTCCTCCCCGAAAATTTAACTAAACTTTTTTTTTAAATAAAACTTGGACAATACGAGATATTGTTAATGCTATGAATGAATTTAAAATCATTGTAAACGACAATTTAAACTCGTTTTTTACTTTTTTTTTTTTTTTTCATAGAATGAATTTAGTACTATTGCTGCATTGTTAATTTATCGAGTGACAGATTTACAAGCTTTATCGATAAATTAAAGAAGAAATGTTTAAAAAAAAAATTTTTTTTTCCAATACTATACCTCAAAATATACATTTATATAATTGTAGTAGATAATATTTCTTCTAGTAAAATTTAGTAAAATTGTGACGACTAGGTTACTCGATAGAAAAAAAAAATTTTGACAGACATATCACACGCAGATTCGCATTTTTTTGTTTTACATTTGGAATAATAAAAAAATTGATATTTTAAAAATACTCACCATGATCAAAGTGCTTTTCATAATCAGCTTCACTCCACTGAGTTTCGTGGGTGGTAGTCGCATCGTGCTGAGGCGAACGAGGGAGCACGCTAGTTGAGCGTACAATTAGCGAGGAACACCGCAGAGATAATTCCAAAGCATCCAGCCAACATTTTCCAGCTGCCTGGGAAGGTGCTCGAAATATTAGATAAGAAGATGGAAGGGGTTGAACCACAGCGCCTAAAACACACATGTGCAAGTAATTAATAGAGTGAAGAAAATTTTATTTTCACCCATAAATACCCATAGTTTCTTTTTCCGGTCCTCTGGGAGCCCATATTGACTGTTCCAACGGGTGAAACAGCTTGAAACAAAAGCCATCTTTTTTGCTGGGACGCTCGATCACTTGACAAGTATTCAAAAGCACTGTTCCAACCCAATGATTACTCTAAAAATATTTCCAAGCTCAATAATGCCGTCTAAAATGAATATTTTTATTCATTATTTGACAAACCTTCAGTTTGGGACTCTTGTAGAGAAGCAGTAGACCGGGCTTTAAAATGCACCAGAGTTTAGTCCAACTTTTGAGAGTTCCTCGAACCTTTAGCCAATCGCTCATGACAACAACACTCGGATCTTTCAGCGAACTGAGCAATTCATTGGCCACTCTCTTCTTCTCAATACGATAATTTTTTCGCTGTGCCTTGTACGACTCCTTGCGTGTCAACTTTCCCGACTCAAAAGACTGCAAATTATATTTTTAAATATTAATCAATATATTAGTATTTAAATAATCATTCATATCTCATGAGAATCTCACCTTATCCAAGGAGTTATCGATTTTCAGGCTACTTTCACCCATTGTAGACAAACCTAAAATAAAATAGCAGGAGAAGAAATGTATCAAATTAAATATTAACGTGAAAAATAATACTATCAATATTTTATAATTTGTGTTATACATTACCAGTGGCATCTGAAGCTATTAAATGGCCTCAAAAATTAATTGACTTTATAGAAAGCAAGTGCAATAGCCGACAATGAATCAATAAAAAAGGGAAAAAAAAAACCTTTTTGTCAAAGTAAAAGTGCAATATGCGGTTAAATTGTAAGCTATGAACTTAAAAAAACAAAATGATAGTTAAACAGGTAAATATGGTATTTGAAGCCGGACTTGAAATGCCAGTGGATGAATTATAATGCACGCATTATGTTCGACATGTTGAATAGACGTTGAAATACCTGGAGAGAGTGGCGGAGCACCTGGTGTGATATTAACACTAGTAGTGAGAGATTCAGATGACGGAAGTTTCGACAATTGTGCTGACTGTGCATTAACACTGCCCTGACGTGGCCTCCGATCGTCTGCTGGTGCTACATTGTTTGTTAAAGTCTCATAACTCCGATTTCCTGTTTATACATATGACATTCTAGGAAATTCATGTGTCGCAGACATTTTTCGTTCTAATAATTTTTTTAAAAATTTATTTCCTTACTAAACGGGCACAAGCTTACCTCGTTTACAAGACAATTTAATCCATCTACCCATGACAGAATGTTTCTTGATATTTTCTACGGCTACTCATGCAATTATTGTTAAAGGTTTGCGTGAAAAAAAAACAAAAATTATAATATACCTTCGCAAACTATCGACACAATTGCAAGCCTAATCAACACTAGAAGCCGATGGTCAGTGAAGAAAAAAAAACACGGTCATGTACACATATTGATCTGTGTTTGTTGCGTCTCTAGACATTCAAAGTTCGTTTGGCATCATTCAATTCATATTAATGAAGTTGTTCTTACTTTTTTCTCTCTCTCTCTCTGGGTCACTGAGAAATTTCGTTAATAAGAATATTTATAAACAAACTACTAGTTAATGGTATGAATATAAAAAATTTAACAAAAAAAAAGATCAAATAACGAAATAATGTGCTTGTCATGATGACTGGAATTATTGAGCAGCAGGAAAATGCGTGCTTTGATGGTAGTACATTTTATTAGTCCATCCAACTAATTATTAATCCCCAGTACGATCCCGTGTGAGATATAAAAGTCATGCTAATGATATTGTAAGATCATAGAGTCAATGCTAGCCTGCTTAGAAAATACATTATGCAAAGAATCATTGAAATTTTATTTGTGCCATGTTGTGTTCCAAGGTGCTTTTGCTGGTTGATAAATAAATTTTGAGTTCATGCATTATTTTAATAGATATTCCATAGTTGACGGCCAAGTGTGTCCCAGCAATAATTTCTCAATACCACCAGCGAGCTTTTATCGACAGGATCAAATATACATGTATATCAAGTGTGCTATCAATATAATATGAACTTACGAGTGCTGAGAGATCGACTGACACTTGGAGGTGTCATCATTTTGAACGTTTCACTGCCACCAGCAGCAGAAATTGGTTGAGACTGCGAGTCTGTTGGATATTGAGACTTATCACCTCCCGGAACCATGATTGGTGGCGAACTCATCATAAATTTTATTCAATTCTGCGACATAAAAATATTTAATGATATATTGCACTGTACCTCATTGCCACTCGTGCGTCAATGCAACAAAAAAAATTTTATTCCAGAGAAAAACTTGAGACTGCATTATGATGCGTAGTTAGCGAAATATCACTCAACTTACCAGTCAATATTTCGTAAGGCTGATTGAGAAAATGCCTCGTTTTTTTCCAACTCAGTTGCTGATGTCACTGAATCCACACACGCACATTACAACTGCTCGCTCAATAATTATGCTGTCGCAGGAGTAAATTCGAGGATCCAGTTGGTCGGCGAGTCATCTTCGAGCTCCGAATGCCGTATGTGTACAAGTCAGATGTGTACGTGCCCCAAAGCAGCCCAAAGTCCCGGGTAACACACCGGAAAAATGCGATCTCACTTCGTGTATGTTCGCGGTTGTGATAAGCCCCACCTCATTCACCTTCCTATTTAATTATCAGAGAATATACGGCCAATAATTTAAGTGTAGTAGCTTTATAATCACATCGGAATAAACTGCGGCAATTGATCAGTAGGCTAGAAAATCTATAAATGTGTATGTAGTCAAAATAGAAACTTTAGAAATTGTCCGCACCAGAGCGCTGCATGTGCATCGCCATCATTCCGTGAAAATCAACAATTAAATTTTTATATAAATCATCCTCGTTTTTTTCCTTTATTTTTATAATCAATATCTTTTTTTCCTTTGATATCGCGGTCGAATTGCGACAATACGTCATACGTACGTATGTGTTATATAACAGTGAAAAAATTTTTCATTTTATTTTTTATATAATAATTGATGAATAAAAAAAGATTTCACCACTGCCTGTTGCCTTTGATGATTATTTTTGAGTGGAATTTTTTTTTTTTTTTCATTTTTTTGAAATATTTTATTGCGCGCCATTTTGATTATATCTGTCGGTATGTGATCGACCGCATGTGCGCAGATTCGGCGCGCAAACTCGATATAAATTTTAATTTGCCAGCACATCACATGATTAATTCTATTGAGGACAATCATCTGATGAGTCACTGTATTCATCATTAGAATCATCACTGGAAATATTCTCTGTGGATTTTTTTTTCGGCCGTGGAATGGGTTTTATTCGTCGACCAGGTCTTTTCTGCACGTAAAAACAACCCTGTGCAATCAATTGTTATATAATATTAATGCAAATAAATTACTTTATAGTGACGTTCCCAAAAGGACGTGAGATCTGACTTGTGGTTGTAGGCCTCCTGTCGAAATGTCGATAGACAATAGGTATCTTTATCAAACCTCGTGAGTATTCCCAAAGAAACTGCATGATCCAACTTGTCCTTTAGTCCGAGTTTACGTGTGCGAGCATCTCGTTGCATTGGATAATTCTTCAATAAATATTCTTCAATCATATCGGATGTTACATTGCACCGTTTCATTTGCAATTCTTCAACAGCTAGCCGCAGCATTTCTAGGGTTATACACGCACAGCCTCTTCTTGCAAACGACACTGACTTACCAGACATCATTTTGATCACTCATTATTTTTTAAATCAAATATTGATACATTTTTTATTATCATTTCATCTTGACCGGAATGTGGTGACTGTGCATCGCGTGAATAGAGCACAATATGGACATTTAAACAGTTGAAGAGTGCGTTGCAACACGCAGCAGCAGCAGCAGCTGAACAAACCGCAGAAAGTAGGCTAAAATGTTGGAATTTGTGACATAAATTTTTTCGATTATGCCACGGGATCCTCTTGAATATTATGATTGAAAAAATAGTGATATGTTTGTCAGGATGATGGAATGCAAGAGTCCAAAATCTGGTCCCCCGCCTGTGGCACGAGGGAGAGGCTACGGCAAATCGCAGTCTCAGTTTGAAGACGTATGTATACAGTCACGCTGGGAGGGATATATATCTCTTATACACGCCTGATGTTTTCTTCATCAGTTTTTCTCAGTGCCACACACCATACAGATAAGCCGGACGCGCTGTGAAAGTTGGAATTCTTTGCCAACGTGTAAGAGAATCCCTGTTAAATTTTTTTTCCTACATTACAGTGCATTGGAACTTAGTGAATCGAGTGACATATAAATTCTATGATATAAAGAGTGTATAAAGTCAAGCTAACGAGACAAAGAACATGCCAATTTGATTATTCAGAATTGAATGACTCAGACTGGCCTTCTCACACAGCTTGTGGCTTTGAGTGATACGTGTTAGGCCACACTTGTGTACACACTACACTTTTTCCCTTCCCTCGTATATAAATGTGTGTGCAGATGACACGATGAATCAGTTTTACCTCCTGCGAAGTTAACTTTTCGTCAATCGGGCATTTAATTATTCAACTCATTCATCAACTAGTCCATCTTCTCAAAAAAGATGTCTTATAATTAAATTTTATAACGAAAAAAAATAAATAAAATCGGTCAAAAAACCAAAGAAATTACGAAATTTCATATTCAGAAAATTATAATCGCATTAATTTTCGATTTTGATAGAAATTTCTTTGAAATATCCATTAAAAACACAAAACCATTTTTGACATCGCCCGCTCTTGAATACTAAAAAAAAAGTATATCAATACAAGTGAAACTGGAATTTAAAATAGACAAGTACAGTATAGACGTGTTGGGCAATCAGGGAAAGTCATGTACATTCTCTAGTACGCGTGTTGCACTATAAACACACACTCGGTGTGTGAATCACGTGGACGAGTCGCGTCGAGACACATAAAAGAGATTGCAGGGCGCCGCGCGAGGGCTGGAGAAATTAATTATTTTTAGATAAATCCCAAGTGCATCTCTGCGTGAATCGTGCAAGGCTTCTAAAAGATACATAATTTTTTCTACATATACACTCAAGTCTAAAAATAAACGTCGGATATTATAGTTAATCAGTTCTGTATTGCACTGTATCAAGCAGATGAGTCAATTCCGAGCTACTTCCGTCACTCGATCCTTCAATAAACCTCATTGTAGCGATTATTTTTCCAGAAATAATGCATCGAAGCGAGCTAAATTGTACCTTGGCATCCGCTGAGGGAGGGAGGATTGACACGAAGCCGAATTCGCCATTAACAATGTCTAATCACTCACACATTCCTGTTCCCAAGTCAATTGTCAGTCCGAACAAGTCGTCGTTGCATTCACTGATGGCCAAGCGCAACAATTTCCTCACTGCAGAGCCAAAACCTCCTCAAAGTCCAACTCTGCAAGCTCGAGGGACCAGTGTCGCTGCTCAGAGAGCATCTTTCGAGAGGCTAGATGCAGCTGCATCTGTTAACGTTCAAAAGCGAAGTTTCAACGATAATTATGCATCACTGTCCAGTCTACCGACTAAATTCCATGACAATAATCCTTATGGTATCGCTAAGAAGACTATGAACGTCACAAACACTGGCAGACTTAATGGAAATAATAATAACAACAGTGTAATAGGTTCGGAAACAAGTTGGAAGATGAAATTTGAAGATTCGGAAAAAAAGAGAAAGATTTTAATTCAAAAATCGGAAATTGGTGAGATTTTATTGATAATTAAGCTTTCGAGTACACACATATTTTTTTTTGACAGTTCCTACACTCTGGATCAATTTTGACCCGGTTCACATTTGAAAATTGATTTGAAAAAAGTCAGAGATATATTTTTTAACAACGGAATTTTATAAAAAAAAAATTGCAACTTTTTGGATTTTTAATATTTCTTGCTGAAAATTTCTCTCAAAGTATATTTGATTAATAAAAAAATTTATTATCTAATTTATCGCAATTGAGAGTATTTTACGTACTAATACTTTAATCTCTTTTCAAACAAATTTTCTCAAATGGTTGAGTATTAAAGTGTGTACTCGAAGGGTTAATTTTTTATGATGATCCAAAAAAAGAATAAATACTTTTATGGAAAATTTCAGTGAGGAAAGAGCACGAAAATGTGGAGAAAAATTTGCGTCAATTAGAACGAGAAAATAATAGCCTTCAAACTCAAGTACGAGACAAAGATGATAAATTGCAGAAACTACGTACAGGTACGCATGTAAAAAATAATTGTTTAACCTTGACATTATGTGGACGTGTGTTGTAATATAATTCACGTACTCATTTCAGTGTCGGAAGCCGTGTGCAAGGAGTACGAGCAGTTAAAGCGCCAGTACGATGTGGAGACAGGGGCGATGCACAAAGCGATGCAGCAGGCATCACAAGTAGGCCCCCTCGATGTCCTTATAATTAGCGGTGTCGATGATTTTATTGTACGTCTTGAGAATTAATTTTTTGCAGTGGTATCAGCAAAATCGCCAGTTGAAACGACGATCGCAAGTACTTGTCCAGAGGATTATACAATCGCGTCCTGATGCTTTGGCCGATGACTCGTATCTCGATGATGAAGTTGATGCTAATGAGGATGACGATGCCGAACAGCTGCGCCAAACTATCAAGGGTAAATTTGAAACAAAATTAATAAATGTTTAAATAAGTAAAAAAAAATTGTTTTAGAACTTAGCGGTGAGGTAGCTCGACTACAAACCGAGTTGAACGCTGCTCGACTGCAGGAATTCGAGGCTCAGGAGCAGGCGGCACTGTCCAATGCCAGGCTGGAGGACGAGAAGGAAATTCGCGAGAAGAGCGATGAGATGATAAAACAGTTGACCGTTCACAAGGAGAATATGGAGCGAGTATCGAAAATGGTGGCGGATGAGGTTCAGGCGTTGAAAACGCAGTGTGACCGCGAGCGAGAGCACTCGAAAATGTTGAAAATTGAGGCGGACCGCGTGCAGAAAGAGCGCAATATTCTTGCCCATCAGAGTGCTCTACTTATGGCAGAAGTTGGCGAGGACTCGAATGGTCGGCTTCTCGTGGTCCTCCAGGAAATGGAGTCGTTGAAACGGTTGTTGGAGGAAGAGCGCCAGGATCACATAAATCAAATCCAAGAGTTGCAGGATAAATTAGACGAGAAAGAGTCCAATGTGGAGTTTGAAATTGTCGAGGAAAAGCTCAAACTTGCGGAAGTTGAGCTGAATATGATGCAAGAGCGCGCGGAGAGATCTGAAAAAGAGGCAGGCAAATTTAAAGAGATTATTAGAACATTGGAATTAAAAATTGAGGAATTGGAGAAAAAAAATATCCCACCTCCACCACCGCCACCACCTCCGCCACTGTTTTCCACTTCTCCCTCGTGTGCAACGGTTAAATTACTTACGAGAGAACGACATCCGGAAAAGGAAAATAGAAACTCGGCTATTTGTGACATGGAAAATATTCTTGGAATTCCGAAGAAAACTCCGGCAGTGCCGCAACAACCTGGTAACTCTCTCAAACTGTGGTTAATAATTTTTAATTAATATTTTTTCTTTTTAGCAATTGACGATATTATCAATCAAATCAAAGGCGGTCGATTTACTTTGAAGCAAACAGATGTAAGATTTTTTTTTTATGCATGAGTGAAAAAATTTTAGTTTATTCAAGATTATACATGGTTTTTTTTTCGTATTGGACGGTGCAGAAACAGAGAGAAGAGGAGAAACGCCGAAAAAAAGAGATGGAAAATGCTCCGGCTGCAGTTTCCGAGATGTTAAATATTCTCGGTACAATGAGAAGACGAGCCAAACCGATTAGACAGTCTCTCAACTTTCCTGACACTTGCACACAATCCAATCATGGAGATTAATACAAGTCTGCTAAATGTCAATAGCAAAAATATGCATACATACGAAAATTCTTCATAATATACATGTATAAAAAAGTATGGCTATAATAGAAATATGGCAAAATGAGAAGATATATGATGGATATCTTTGTGGATTTTTAGTTATATTTAAGTTTTTGCATGTGAAAAGCTATTTTTAACCATTTAAAATAATCAGTGTGGAATAAATTTTTTAATTTTCTCAATAATAGGCTGTAATTTAGATGCTTCAAAAATCATGACACGTCTGTAGGGAATCACGGCATCGTCATCCTCATCCCAATATCCTGAGACACCAATACCGGAATATTCTACGGGAAATTCAAACTTACATGTACACTCTTCATCAAATACTTCCTCCTCCTCGTTACTCCAGAATATTTTGGAATCTTGTGCCATTTTTGAGGACTTTTTATTTTTGTCATCATTGGACCTGTAGAGTTTCGATATGAGAATGAAATACTGAAACTCGTAGGCCATTTTCTTTTTTGTCGCCTTTTTCATGTCATTGACGAGATTCTCGAGCAGAGGCACGGATATCTGCGCTGGAATATTAACGAATCTCTCGTTGATTATTAGCCCCAATGCAGTTGAATCACTTTGGAGAATTTCTTTGATTTTTTCGTTGATTGCAGGTGGAGCATGGGTTGACGACAGATCCTCCAGTAATGTTCGGAGTTGTTGTACGCATGTATCCTTCTGAAAACATTATTTTAGCTAATTAAATAACGAATTAAAATGCATAATTAAAGATATATACGAGGTACAGGTCTTTCTTGAAAGTTTAAAATACTAAAAAAAAAATTTTTTCTATTCAAAATTGACGAAATATCCCGCTCAGTAGTAACCCTGCTACGTTAGTACAAAAATGATTAAATTACTTTATTTATTTATAACATTTCAAGGCAAATTTGCGGTGTTTTGTCCGCTTCTTAAAAGTCAATTTTGTCTAATTTTCACTCGATTGTACTTCAAAATGGCTTATTTTAATCCATATAAAATTTTACACAGTTCAACTGAAATAATTAAGTAAAATCAATTCAATTGAATGGTATAAAGGACTGAAAAAATTTATTTGTGAGTCAAATAACGAATAATAAAAAAATCTATTTCAGGTGATTGATGACTAATTATATAAGGATCAAAATGAGCCATGAAAATTTGTAATCAATCGAAAAATAGGGAAAATTCACTTTTCGGAGCAACTGGAAGACTCGCTCTAGCACTGCAATTTCGGAAATAAATAGCATAAATAATTAATTTTGTGTATTCATGCAATATTGACCTGATTATTCGTCAATTTTCAACACTAAACTATTTTTTCATTATTAAGAATTTCCGTTGTTCTGATGAGGAAACTTTCAGTCGAGACTGTACATACATCCTTGAGGATAGAAATATATAATTTACCTGGCCCCGAGAGATATTGACTACACAGGTGACACCGTAGACATCTTTGACAGCCTCGTCATCCTCATCATCATCATCATCGTCGTCATCATCACACTCTTGTTTTACGACAGAACCGACGTAGTTGTGCGATATGATGTAATTGGCCAAATCACCCAGGCTAATGTGGCCCTTGAGAAAGAGCTGTTGCAGCAGGTTTTTAATTCCGTGATAGTCCGAATCATCCGGAATACGTCCAACAAAGTCCACAGTAATTTTTTCCTCCTGAAATTATTTATTTTTTAGCATCAAGTAAAAACAATATGTGCCACTAGACCGCGTGCTATGGCAAATCATAGGTTAGAATATGATTAACACGCTAATACTCGTGAAAAAAATAATAAAATTCAGAGCTTACTGGTTGCATACTGTCTTGTTCCATATTTTCGTCACTATTATCATCACTCATATGGCTTTTATCACCATTTTCCGACGGTTTTTCCAAATCACGTTTCTTAGCCGGCGCTGCCATTTTACACAGTAGACACTTACAAGAGAGCAGCGAGATCACAAATGATGACGGAAAATTGTCTCGAACCACTTATCAACTCGCTAGAGCAATTACACACTACACATACGAATTTCCAGATAAAAAAAAATTTTTTAATGATTAAGTATAAGTAAAAATACTTATTTTAATTATTTTCACAATGTATGACATAATTTTTGACTGCTATTGTAATTTTATTTAATGCAGAATATTTTTTAAAAAATTTTACGCGCGTGCGCAGTAGGTCAGCCATTGTTACAAGATGGCTGCCAGTTGGTGCGGACGCGATGCGAGTGAAATGAGCGACGAAAACAACCCAGTTTTTACATCTAATTTATTGTTGTTGATACGGGGGCGTTATTGCAGTAACAGAGAGGGCGCGTTAGCAAGTCAAATGTAAAAGAGGGATGAACGGAGAGAAAAGCACGTTTGGGGCTTCCGGTCAAGCTGAGAACAAAAATCGTGTGCCCGCGCGAGTGTTTTGTTTTTTTCATTAGTGACAATGGGGGAATAACTGACACTTGGGCAATGTCAGTGTGTACAAGGCAGCAATTTTCGCGGTAAGTCAAGTACTATAATAAAAAATAATGATTTAATTGTGTAGAACGGGTAGAGCGGAATATCTGGTCTTATTGAATATCGATGGAAACTCGTAGTGACAATCAATTTTCACGTCATGCGCACATTAAGTTCAATTGATTCTAAAGTACGCAGACGCAAACTTATGTATTCACCACGCGAAATTTATAAACTTGCGAGAAATATATCATCTTAGCTGTGAAATATGTATTTCAATGCGATGCTGTATATCTCATTTTAACAGATTATACTAAACGATAAATAATTTTAAATGGAGACAGAGCACGAGTAATGGCAACAGTCAAACAAATGACAAATAATACAACGTAGATTTTATTTCCTCTGACATTAACTCAAGTCGCTATATATATGGAGGAGGTGAAATTCGATTAAACTTCTTGCGCATGGTCCAAGAGAATAGGAAATCGTGTTTTCTCGAATTTCCCGGAGTCTGTCAGGTAGAGCAGCACCACGAGTCGCGCGCGCTCCATCTCCCACTCACCCCCTATATATTTTCTCAACCCCCGCCAACTACATCGTTATACGTTCTTCGTTGACTAAAAGGCATTTTGTCCGCGCTGGGAGCAAAAAAGCCCGGAGCAACGCACAGGACGTCGTCAGATAAAAAAAGAAGCGTAATACGAATTAAAAGGAGTATACAGCTCAAACTTGGGAATAATAATTATGGCACGGTGCAATTAAAAGGGAACAAATAAATACACGACAGTGAGAGAATCGTGAGTGAAAGGGGAAAAAATTATAGTTATCTGGTGTCATTTTCATGTTCTCTGTATTTGTATAATTATTTTCTTAATGTCATTTGTAATTGAAAAAAACATTTGTTTACATTCCATCATTATAACTGCGCTGATGCATGTTTGTATCGTTTATAATTAAATGTGACTGCTATAATCAAGCCCAAATTCACGTGCATCATCGCCGTTCTGTGTCAGACGTAAATTAAATTTTTTTCGTCATCCTGACTATATAATAGCTATCGAATCATCTGCCTGGCAATTTTTTTCTACCGTCCATTTGCATTCTGTACAGTCCAGTGCAATAGTATCATCGTTATAGAGCCGTAATACACGAATAAAAATAAAAAGTAATACAGAGAGATTGGTATATGGATAACTATATGCGAGACAATGGATGAAAATGTGGGTCAACCTGTCGCATCGATCGTTATTCACTCGTTCGTTATTTTTCCAGCTTTTTCTCTGGCTTGCTCCGTCTCTATCGCGACTAGACCAGAACCCAGCTACTGCACGCATTCGCGATCGATCGAGCGACACTCTCAGATGGATTCTCAACAATTTCACCTTGCAATCACAATTTGCGCCATAAAATGCCACGTCGGGCAACAGGCAAATAATTGGCTTTTCTGAAAAAAAAGTTTTTTTTTGATTGGATAACAAAAATAGTCAATTTCGAGTGGTATACAACTGAGAAAAGTCCTTGAGGTCGTTAAAAATGATTTTTTTTCTAATTAAATTAATTGTTTAACTCTATGATGCTTTACAGTTCTTGGGTAGTAGAGAAATATGCAACTGTTGGAGGGAAAGTGCGATGTTTTTTTTTTGTTAGTGTCTCATCTCAATTGCACTTGATGTGCCACAATGAAATTAAGTCATCTTGCAACATGGTAGGGGCGTGCGCGCCAACCTGCCCACGGGGGCGCAACTGGTTGATTTATCGGGTGCTTTTACTTGTATACTGTAAAGCATATTATGCCATGTGCGAGTAAGTGAGATAGAGAGTGATATATAGAATTAGATTAGCACCCACAACGCTCGCCCCTCAATTTTCATTCGTGGCGCCTGGTTTTTTATAAGTTTTCCACTGTATATACAGTGAAATTTATTGGAACAGATAGGATAATCGATAGTGTTATAGATTTTATGGGATTGATGTAAATGTTAATTATTTATTTTTTTGTTTATGTACTACTTGTGTATCCGTGTGTTTCAATTTACCTTCCTGCCTCACACATGGGTAATGCATGTAATTGCTATCGTAATTTGCTTGCGAAACCATCAGGACGCTGTTTGATATTTCACTGTGATTATTGGTTCATTTACCGGGGATATGTGTATATATAGAAAGATGATATAGCCATCGGTCGTTTTACGTGCAGTAACTTTTTATCTATCGCATATTTCTGAAAGCTTTAATAAAAAATTCTGGTTTTTTAAATTAAAATATCTTTGAAACTATTGAAGATATAGATTTTTTTTATAAGAGATTTTTTGTAAAGAAT
>MVJL01000405.1:0-30142 GCA_002156465.1 Macrocentrus cingulum | reverse complement strand
CTTTTGGTGCTGCTAGCTCTGTTGTGATATCTTGTATTCGATGAGTCCAGGATCCTTCGAATCGTGACCTTAATAATCAAAACAATTCCTTTCAGTTTACGTTTTCTCACTTGCAACAGTTAAAATAAAATGTTACCGAATAAAAACTATAACCTCAAAATATGCTTTAGAATCTTACCATTGTAATCTGATTTCCTCACATGTAAAGGGCGTACAACTCAAATCATGTGCCGTGGAATAATTGATTTAGGTCTTTCTATCAACATTAATCGTCCAAAACCATTCAATTTCGCGGATATTTTCATTTATCTGCTATGGATTTGCCGTCGTGCGTTTTTACGAGACAGAGAGAGACAAACTAATATCGATTTTACACAAAGATGGCGTCGATCAGCTGTTCTATAGGTGGAATCCAACTTCTGGCGGGCTTTTTCAATTTTATTATTTTTCTTGTCTGAAAATTCAGCATATTCATTCATTGTAAATTCAATTGTCAGTCCCTTATGCAACAAGGTGACTCAATATTTTCTCGTTTGATGTCTTAATGGAAGAACGATGAACTACGATTTATTCAAGTACACGGCATACAGGGTATACCGTGGGGGTCCTAATAGACACAGTCATGTTTTTCCGATATATTTCGCTAACGCACGAGTGGGGCTACATTCCAATGGAATAATTTTTAGCGGTCATCTATTCAACTAATCAGCCAGTGTTAAATTCTAACGCACCATGTGTAAGTCCAGCCCTACACTGCGGAGAACTGCAGATGATCGTCCACCAAGGAGCTGCTTTATTGCATACAATGCTCGAAAACAAAAGACAACATAAATTTAATGACTGCTAGGCTGGTTTCCAACAGTTTCCAATGACTGGAGTATAATTTTGTGTGTGTGTGGAGACATGTTACAGTGAAAACGACTGGGGTCTTGTACTCTCAGATGACGCCCCTGCTACATAATGACCCAACTTCCGGCATTTTAAAAACTGGAAATGTTAGTCGAACCCATAGGACATTGACAGAGTTCTCAGAGATTGTGACATGATTAAAATGCAGGTTTATCCATCGATGATGAATTCTGAACTCTGATTTGAATTGATGATATAGCGAGTTGGTGATACGTCGTGCTGTTCGCGGCCACGTTCCACTGATTCGGTACTATCTATAGTGTTGGTTAAGTAGAAATTACAGAAAAGGTAACGCACTTCTTTACCGACAAAACTTACAAGCGCGCTATCTTTGTCTCGCCCGGTCGACACTACGACGCGTACGCTTCGCGACGTTTGGTAGCGTTTTGCATCGCGAAATTGGACGCTCCGAAAATGAATCAGAAAGAGTACTTACAGAAATATTTATCGAGTTCAAATGACGCAAAAAAAAAGACGAAAAAGAAGTTTAATGTTGGACCCAAAAGGTAAGTGTATTTTCCAACATTTTACCCATATTAATCACTTGTCCATTGCACATAGATTCTGAGGTTAGGACGCCACTGCAGTTGATGAAACTTTATTTACTCAATTTTTTCATTATTGTCAGCCGAAAAAAAACTTTAAAAACTCTTTTAACAATCGTTATATATGAATGAACGAATAATATTTACTAATTAGCTCGGATTTTTTTCAGAGTGAAAATTATCGATGATGACGTCGACATTGCAAATATGCGAGCTATCGAGGACGGGGAGTTTGATATCCTCAATGCAACAGAGGATGCACCGCAAATTGTTGGAGTAATTGATGAACGAGGACCCATTGACTTCTCAGACACCCAACGATGGAAAATCATAGCTGATGATGGTGACGGTAACGTGGCAATCAGCACAAATACTAGACAACAGCAAGCGAACAACATCGAGGACACCTCGACACCTAGAAATAAGAGTCCTAAACACATATCACAACAACACTCCGATGATGATCTCTCGCCTCCACGAAAATCTCATCACAAATCGAAGAAGCACCACAAAAAACGTCATAAACGTGACTCTACATCATCAGAGTTAACAGATTCTGATTCTCGATCTAAACGAAAGTCTAAAAAACGCGAAACTCCGCCGCGATCCTCTCACATGAGAGAGGAACCTCATCGAAGCAGAAATCGCAGCGCAGACTCGGATTTGAGTCCTCCACGGCAGCGTTCAGGGAATTCTCATGGTCGCCGCGGCAGCGTAGACTCGGATTTGAGTCCTCCTCGGCATCCTCGTCAACGGCAACACCGGGATCGTCGTGATAGGTGTAATTCAGACTCAGATTTGAGTCCTCCACGGGCTCGGCGACGTGGCAGCTCAAATTCTAACCACAGTCCGCCGAGACATCGTCGTCAGCGACGCAGAGGAGATAATTATGACCGACGTCGTGGCTCCGACTCGGATTTAAGTCCCCCACGGAAGAAAACACACTCTGACGACCGCCGACCACGAGATTCATCGCCTCGGCCACGCGAATCCGCGGAAAATGACTGTTCCCGGCGCTTGAAAAAGACCCTGGACGGTAAAAAAGCCGGCCTGCAAAGTTCTGCGGGACTGAAGGAAGAGGCGCAGGCCCTGCGGCGACGAGAAGCCGAATTATTCGCGAAAATGAGCGCACAAGTCGGAGGACCGCCTCAGACGGCTGTGGTTCGGAAAAACGGCAGGAGGCGTGACACAGAGGCCGAGGCTGCTGAACGTCGCGAGCAGGAGAAGCGTCAGGAGGAAATTGACGCGAAATATGCAAAATGGGGCAAGGGGTAAGTTACTTTAACTCTTGTCAAAAAAAATTGTATAATTAATTGTAATGATTTTTATTCAGTTTGAAACAAGTTGATGATCGCGCTGAGAAATTGAAGCAAGATCTATACGAAATGTCGAAACCTCTGGCTCGGTACAAGGATGACAAGGACTTGGATGCACTGAGTCGGGCTCAGGAACGCGAAGGCGACGTGATGCTCGAGGATATTAAGAGGCGTCAAATAGCCCAGGGAATACGAAAGCCCGATGAGCCGAAATATCAGGGCTCATACATGCCAAATCGTTTTGGCATTGCACCGGGTCATCGTTGGGACGGTGTGGATCGTGGAAATGGTTATGAAAAAAAATGGTTCGACGCGCAAAATGCCCGAAAAGCCATGCAGATCGAAGCGTACAAGTGGAGCACTGCCGACATGTAGCTGCTGTTTATCCAAATTGTAAAATATACATATTTTTTAATTCTATTTATTGCATCCTCATACAAAAATATCTTTCTCCTTAAAATATCGTCGATTTTGATAGAAATTTAAGAAATACGTTGAATTAACTTGAGTAATTTTTTTTGTTTTTCTTTCTCTGTCTAGCTACGTGCGGTTTCGATCGGTTTACTCTCCGTAGCTGCTGTGGCTGGAGCCAAGCGTCACACAGACAGTCTGTTCCTATGTCGACACGCTCGTTGAATAGCATATATCGACGCAGTCGCGGCAAGGGCAGGGTCGACAGTAGACGGAGCGAAGTCAGTACGCCCGCGACGTCGACGGGGTATCCATGTTAATCGTCGTAGAATAGTCCTAGTCGCCGGTAGTATATTTGCAAACGTTATTTCTACTATATGAAAAAAACTTCGTATATTAAATTTTTCACTTGAATTACACGTAAAATTGCAACAGATACGTCCAGCTATAATACAAATAATATTAATATTAATCGACTGATTAGTTTAAAAAAATAAGCACAAGATAAATATTTTTCAAATTTATACGTCCTGCGGTTTGACCTACGTGCGACCATTTTTTTCTATAATCTACCACTCTCAACGTGTGTATTATTAATATCTCTACACTTTTATTTTATCTATTCTAATTCTTTTGTTTAATGTATTTTTTTTTTCTTTTCCTCAGGGAACAAATGTTGATAAGGAACTGCGTGAAGACTAATTGCAATTACAAGTAGAACCACGTGCCATCAGCGTTCATCGGCCAGAGCCGAAACTTTACTTGAAAATGGGATGCAACACGAGCAAGGAGAGCGTCCAACCGGCAGTTGAGGACACGAAGGAAGACGTGAAGAATGGCGGTGAGTTTTTTTTCAACATTAAATTGCTAAATTTTTATTATTCCGCCGCTGGCGTCCTGCGGGGGGAGGCTGTCTAGGTGCATTGCTGTCCAAACTTGAGCTTTTGCGACCTTTTGCTCAACTATGCGAATAGCCAGGGTCGCCATTGTTATACTCTTGCGAGTATCTCACATGTTGACGTTCATCAGTGACAACTTCCGTCACTGGACATGGCAAAATAGATTGCTTCAGCGTGCTCACGATAATAGATATGTTGCCGCGACGTAGGCGTTGGACACTGCGAAAGAGTGTGGCTTTAAATCGCTGACGATATCACGCGCTCTCAATCTTTACACACTTCTCAGTAAGTCGTATTGTCGTGAAAATTGTTGCCGGTACATAGTCTAGCGATCGATAATCCTTTATTCGTCCTCAATATTGTCCTTTTTCTTCTTTTTCTTCGCTAAACCTAAATAATTCATTGTTCTTTTATTTAATACACTCGATATTTCATGTATTGTTTATTACACTGGGATTTATAGAGGTGTTAGGATAGAATAGACATTCCTAGATGTCCTTGATTTTGTGTTGGCCCTGTTGTATGATTTATTAAGTTTGTCTGATACTTGATGGACTATTACAATCCATGTGGATTCGCACACACGCCTCTAGGGTATAAATTCACTGTCATGTCTATGTCACGAATGCAAGGGAAAGTCGTGTAAACTGTTTGAATTATTTCAAGTATAGTTTACACTGTATTTAATGACATTTGCGCGCTATTCTATTTTATCCATGACAATTGCTTTTTTTTATTGACTGATTTTTTTCTTTTTTTGCTCGATAAATTGATTGAAATCGAGGCAATTGAAAAATTGAATGCATAAACGCGTGAATATAGCATCTCAATTGCGTGCAGCGCTTGACCTCTTTAATATATCCAATGTTCTGTGTGTTTGCCAATCGTTTGGAAATATTCCATATAATATACATGTAAGAATCTTTTTCTTACAATTTTTTATCTATTTAATATTTTTAAATGTGATTTTTATAAGTTTATTGGAGGAAAAAAAAATTTTTTTCTTCAATAAATTGTACTATTTTGCTATTTATGTCAGGCACAGGCGTTGCACACAAATGATGATGATTTAGCAAGTATAATTAGCGAACAAATTCATTGTCCATTTGCATTTCCTTGATGATGGTCTTTTAAGGGAGAGAGTGTGCAGTATGCAAGTTAACACATTAGCCGGCAAGTGCGAGAGGTCATTGGACGCCAATATCGATTAACAGTTGGCGCCCAGCTTGGCATTTCCGTTGAGATCGATGTGACGATTTTGCTGGTGCAAGCGCGCGTGGAATGCTCGCTCTCATCAAATGACACCCTGAACGCCGCGTGCGTTGGTATTGTCAGTGCGCCTCGGGGTGGTTAGTTCATTCTATTCTAGTGTATGGGATATATAAGTGTTGGCAAAAGAGACTGCGAATACAATTGATAACATTGTAGGATAGTTAGGCTATATATATTATGTACAATTGCTCACTGGTTGACGTCACGCAATACACGCTTGGTAATCGACTGGCTAATATCATGATTGAGTTGATAGTCGTGTCCCAGTTTTCAAAGAGTTTTTCTTTTAAAGCTAATGTTTTATAGTATTTAATCGACCTTGTTATTGATTTTTTTCCAAGCTCTTGGCAGTACTAAAGATGTTTACAAGGTCTTAGAGTTGAAAATTTTGAGATTCAGACTTTTTTTATAAAGAATTTTTGATTGAAAAATTGGTAGAAAATTTTTTTTACATGGTTTTTTGCTGTTTTAGGGTTTTTTTTAGGTTTAAAAATGAGATTTTGAGTACTTTGAGTCGTTTAAGTGGTTAAAAGTCGAAGGATTATTTTTGTTTTTCAACTTGAAAGCCAATTAAAGTTATTTAATCATGCAAAAGCTCGTGAGCTTTGTCGAAATGTTGAAGGGCGCGTCGTAAAATCGTGATCAAGGTTGATTAAAAAATATAGGCTTGTATGTCGTGTTTTTTTGATATAATAATAATTAAATCTGACACTCTAATCTATAATTCGTAAGAGAAACTAAGAATTATCGAGTATTATTCATGTTTAAAATGAGTTTTAAGACGTTTAGTAATTTTTTCACAATAATTTGTTTATTTTTTCACAATAACTTAATAAATAAACAAAATGACAAAAAATATTATTGAAAATAAAAAATTGAGAATTAAATTTCGTATAAAAATGTAAAATTAACATTTTTTTGTATCTCGATTAGGTTTTTGCGAAACTTTTAGATTATTGGGAACTTTCATTTTTTTAAATAACTCGAAAACAAGTCAAAATACAGTAAAAATTTATTCTTTATTTTTTGTAGAGAATTGAATTCTTCGTCTTTTGACTCCTATAAGATTTTTTGTTATCTCGCTTGTTTACGGAGTTATTTTAGTATTAACAAAAAAAAGTACACCCATATTTTTAGTGATGCGACATACTAGTGATTTTTTTCTTCTTATTACGAGTAATTGACTAAAGTATTATCTATGATTACTAGCGTATATTCAGTATTATTGATTGAAAAGGGCGTTGGTATCGTAAATTTTACAACTAGTGATTTTATGAGCGATTGAAGTAAACATTTTACAGTCTACTACACTACGACCTTCTATTTATTTTTTTTTTTTCCTAGAAATTTCTAAAGAATTTATTGCCAGTATGACCGTCTCACCTTGTTTTCACGACATTAACAGTCAATTCTATTACATGACTTATTTCAATTTTTTTTTCTGCCATTGCGTGATACTTGGCACTACAGAGTGTACAAAGTCAACGACTTGTTAACCAGTATTATATCCATTTTTTTCACTTATCAAACAAAAATTAAGATATGTTTAATTTAAACACCCTAAGAAAAACTAGTATTTCAATGTAAATAACCAACATTTACATATATTTCTCAATTATTTTCACCTTGACAATTTTGTATGAGTATGAGTTACACACATAAGGAAATCATAAATTACAGGAAAGAGGCTTCCATATCATAATTTCAATTATCCTCGACATTGTACAATGATCTAATCATTTTTTCATGCTAGTCTATTATTTTTTAATCCATATCTAACGGTAAAAAAAATTATTGCTTGAGTTTATCGGAAAGTTTTCTACTAAAAAATCTCGGTATTGCCCACAGTCGGTAACTAGAGAGCTTTTATACCACCTCAAACTGTCAAAAGCTGCTCACAGATGTCGCCGGTTGGGGTGTGTTTAAAATCTCGGTATTGCCCACAGTCGGTAACTAGAGAGCTTTTATACCACCTCAAACTGTCAAAAGCTGCTCACAGATGTCGCCGGTTGGGGTGTGTTTATGGGGATGATAGGCGCCGCGGAGTAAGTGATATTATAGACGGAATTTCGTAGGATGAATATTTATTCAATACACAATAAGTGAAAAGAGTTTAATAACGATTAAGATTGCGGCCACACGTATAGCGTACGCGTGCTTGTTGTTGGTAAGGTAGAAACTAGGGTGGGGCAGTCATAGGCTGCATCTTCATGAGTCGCACCGAGCTGGCGCGATCGGAACGCCTCTGCTTGCGGGAGCGCGAACTCGTGGGGCAGCGCCGCCACATCTACTCCCCCTCCAGTGAGCTGCCTGGGAGAGAAGCGAACGAAACTTTTTTGGCGGCAGAATTTCGTCGTGCGTAGGTTCGCAGCGGGCGGTCCATGGAGGACGGGGCGGGCGGTGGAGCAAGGTCCGGCTCATCCCCAGGGCCAGGTTGCTCGTCATCGTCCGTTTTTGCGATAAAGGCTGGCTTCAGCATGTCCACGGAGACGGCCTTGTCCTCTCCGTTGATTTTGATGACAAAGACTCTGTCATCAATGCGCCTGACGACCTCGTGTGGGCCGGTGTAGGGCCTCTCCAGAGGTTTTTTGACAGAATCCACTCGTTTAAAGACATGAGAGCACGTGTACAGGTCTTTTAACAGGAACAGTCGTGCCTTGGAGTGGTGTGCCGTCGGAGTTGGGCGGATGGCTCGGATGTGCTCACGGAATTTCTCAACGAAGATTTGTGGATCTGCTTCAAAATCTTCGGAGACGAAAAATTCCCCCGGCACGCGCAGCGGCGCTCCGAAAAGGAGTTCGGCCGGGGAGGCCTTGAGATCTTCCTTGTAGGCCGTGCGGAGGCCGAGGAGAACAGTAGGCAGCAGTTCAGGCCACGGAATTTGCACGTTGCACATCAGTGCGGATTTCAAGGTGCGATGCCAACGCTCCACAAGGCCATTGGCCTGCGGGTGGTACGGCGTGGTGCGGATGCGTTGAGCACCGATCAGCCGTGCGAGGGCTGAGAAGAGTGCTGCTTCAAATTGCGATCCTTGGTCCGTGGAGATGGTCAGCGGCGTGCCAAATTGACACACCCAGTTGATGTAAAAGGCTGAGGCAACCGTGTCGGCTGTCATGTTGCTCAGTGGAATCGCCTGCGGCCAGCGACTGAAGCGGTCGATGATAGTGAGGCAATACCTGAGCTCACCGACTCGTGGCAGCTCGATCAGGTCGAGATGAATGTGGTCGAAGCGGTGGTGCGGCACTTCGATGTGGAGAGGCGTCAAACGATTGTGGCGGTGGACTTTGGCTCGTTGACAGGCCACACATTCTCTCGCCCACTTGAGCGCATCGCGCTTGATGCCAGGCCAGACGAAGCTTTTGGTCATCATCTGCGCGGTTACTCGTCCACTCGGGTGCGACAGGCCGTGCACTGAGTCGAAAACTTGACGGCGCAGATTCAGCGGAACATAGGGCCTGATGCGGCCATTGTTTATGTCGCAAAGAATCAGGAAATCGTCAATATTTATCTCTTGTAGGTTGAGCGATGTGGATTGGCGGAGATCCGGCAGCTCATCGTCGTCCTGTTGTGCGTTGAAGATGTCTTCATGCGTGATGGTGACGGGCATGTCGATCGTCTGGATGCGTGAGAGCGCGTCAGCGACCACATTGTCTTCACCCCTGGTGTGGTGTATCTCGGTTGTGAACTGCGAGATGTAGTCCAAGTGGCGCAGCTGACGAGGCGAGGCTTTCTCGGAGCGCTTGGAGAAGGCATAGACGAGGGGTTTGTGGTCTGTGTGGATCACAAAGTGGCGGCCCTCGAGGATGTGTTGGAAGGACCGGACGCCTGAGTAGATAGCGAGAAGCTCCCGATCATACGTACTGTAGCGCGTCTCGGCAGGGTTTAATTTGCGCGAGAAAAACCCCACTGGTTTCCAAACACCATCTTGTAGTTGCTCTAGCGCGGCTCCAATGGCAATATCGGAGGCATCCGTTCGTAGGCACAGGTCTGCCGTCGGCGAGAGGAAGGTGGTGCGCACGGCATGCACAATACTGCGCTTGCAAGCCTCAAAAGCTTCCTCTGTGGCTGAGTCCCAGGGAATTGGGCGCTTGTCGTGTCGTTTAGCTCCCTTGAGCAGGCCGTTGAGGGGCGCCTGGTTTTGTGCTGCACCAGGCACGCATCCGCGGTAATAGTTAGTCATCCCCAGGAAGCGGCGTAGATCAGCGATCGTCTGGGGCTTCGGAAATGATGCAATTGCCTCAATGCGCTCTGCTGGAGGCTGGTAGCCACTGGCGTTGACCGTGAACCCGAGGTACAAAACCTCTGACTTGCCGAATTGGCACTTATTTGGGTTTATTGTCAACTTGTTCGCCCGGAGGATTTCAAACACCGTCTGAAGGTGCTCCAGGTGCTCGGCAGGCGACTTGGAATGCACAATCAGGTCGTCAATGAAGCAGCCCACGAAGTCGAGACCTCGTAGCAGATTGTCCATGTGGCGCTGGAACGTCTGGGTCGCATTTCGCAGGCCGGGCGGCATGCCGATGAATTCGAATAGGCCGAAGGGCGTGGTCACTGCAGTCTTTTGGATGTCATCCTTGGCGACAGGGATTTGATGGTATGCGCGCACCAAATCTATCGTGGAGAAGACTGAAGAGCCATGCAGGCGCTGCAGGATGCCCTCGACATGCGGCACAGGGTAACGATCCGGGACTGTGCAGTTGTTGAGCCTTCGATAGTCCCCTGTAGTCCTCCAGCCGCCGAGTTTCTTGGCAACCATGTGTATTGGGCTGGCCCACTGGCTGCTGGATGGCCGGATGACGCCGTGGTGCAGAAGCAGGTCAAAATCTTCTCGTGCGGCTTGCAGCTTCTCACCAGTGAGTCGGCGAGGGCGCTCAAAGACTGGCGGGCCTGTTGTTTTGATAAAGTGAGCCACGTCGTTGTCAGATTGGGTGGCAGGGACGGTGTTAGGCCTCGTGATGTCCACATAGCGGTTGAGCAGATCAGTGCAGGCCTGGTCATGCCCCTCTGCACAGGCAGTGCGATCGATCGTAGACACGGAGTGGACTGCAGCCTCAGCAAGCTGACCACGCGTCGTCAGTGACGTGAGCGGGTCGATGAGGCGTCTCCCCTTGAGGTCCAGCAGAAGGCCATGGTGGACAAGGAAGTCGGCACCAAGGATCGCCGTCTGGACATCTGCAACGATGAATGGCCATCGGAATTCTCGGCGGAGGTTGAGGTTGAGTCGTAACAGCTTCTGGCCATACGTGTGAATGGTCGTTCCATTGGCGGCGTATAGCTCGAAGCTGTCTCTCTGCAGTTTCTCGGCGATGGCCGATCTGGGCATCAGTGAAATAACTGAGCCAGAATCGACCAGGAGCTTAATGTTGGAGGAGCGGTCGAACAAGTGCAGTCTATACTCCTTGGTAAGGCGTGGGCTCGCGCTGTCGCCGGCCGCCTGTACGGTTGACAGCGCAATTAGTTTCCCGCCGGCTTGTTGCCGAGGGAGCATGGATCCTCACAGTTGCGAGCTCTATCACCAAAGCGCCGGTGATAAAAACAGAGATCGTTGGTGCTGTGGGACGAAGAGCGACTCTGAGAACGATTCTGAGAGTGGCTGCGGTTGCGTTGGCGCCCTCGATCCCTCATGGCGGTCATCAGCGAGGCATTTACAGTGACCAGCTCGGCCATGGCCAGCTTCAGGCCGGCCACCTCTCTGGCGAGTGTGTCAAGTGAGGTCATGGGCTGGCGGCTAGGCGATTTGGACCTGGCGCGTGTGTGGTCCGTGGCCATCACTGTTGCAGACGACTGCGGCTCGAGGAGCTCATCGGCGATTTTCGCCTGCTCGTCGAGGGTAGCCGTCTTGATGAGTTTCAGGCAGCGTTGGATTGATGGTGGCAGCAGGGCGAGCCAGCGGACTCGCAGCACGTCCTCTGTGGCTCGGTCACCTGCCAGCGTGGTCATCTGTCGAAGCAGCTGGGAAGGTTTCTTGTCACCCAGTTCGAGTTCGGTGAGAACCTTATGCAGCTGGCGATCGGCGGAGTCGGTCAGGCGACTCATGATTTCGTTTTTCAGATGCTCATACCTGTTGGTTGCAGGAGGATTTGTCAAGAGGTCGGCGACCTCCATCATCGCGTCTGCGTCCAGGGCAGTGACCAGCAGATTGTACTTGGCTGCATCTGTAGTGATCCTGCCCGCGTGGAATTGTGCCTCGATTTGTATAAACCACATGCGTGGGCAATGGCGCCAGAAGGGCGGGAGCTTCACCGATGTGGTTGCCTGGATGATCTCCAAGGTGCCTTCAGCGGGCGGTGCTGGTGGCTGAGGAGGTGCACCTTGATGCAGGAACGGAATTTCAGGGTTATCCTGATTGTCCATAATGCGGTTACAAAAGGTTGGGCGCGGTGGAGAGTGCTGTAGCGGCATCAGCCGTTGATGGCGGTTGATCGACACACGCGGTTCGCGACGAAATCCGTTTCAATCACGTCGGGGTCACCAATTATGGGGATGATAGGCGCCGCGGAGTAAGTGATATTATAGACGGAATTTCGTAGGATGAATATTTATTCAATACACAATAAGTGAAAAGAGTTTAATAACGATTAAGATTGCGGCCACACGTATAGCGTACGCGTGCTTGTTGTTGGTAAGGTAGAAACTAGGGTGGGGCAGTCATAGGCTGCATCTTCATGAGTCGCACCGAGCTGGCGCGATCGGAACGCCTCTGCTTGCGGGAGCGCGAACTCGTGGGGCAGCGCCGCCACATGTTGGGGGGTTGCGACGCCGTCTGTTTCAGTCTGTTTTAACTGCTAGATTGGGGATTGCACGGATATTTATTTATTTATGCACATAGTGACAGTCATTGTTGGGGGGTTGCGACGCCGTCTGTTTCAGTCTGTTTTAACTGCTAGATTGGGGATTGCACGGATATTTATTTATTTATGCACATAGTGACAGTCAAACTGGAATTTCACGGTGGAGTATTCCATTGGGAGGTTATTATACATTTACAATAATATTGAAGTGTAATTACTCCTTTGATATCATACAACCTGAGATCTTCATCACTACATTAAATCCAAGGTAAATAATAACGTTGTTTTATCGTTAAAATACTTAGAACTAAAAATACTTGAGTATTTTTTTTGGATAAAAATAGATTTTATGGGTTTTGTTGAGAATTTGAGGTTAGTTTTGTAGTTGAATTTACAAGCGAAAAAAAATCTAGTACTTACAACTATTTTTTGGATAAAAATTACCTGCAATATCGTACAGTAGGTATGGTCCTTCTATTTTTTTATGTATATATACAATGCTTGAAATTCTTTTGATAAAATTCACTCGGAATGGCGATAAATCTTCGGAGAATATTTGGATCGCATCTACATTCTCGAGGGTGACAAAAATCGGGGAGGAAAAAAAAAAAGAAAAATAACTGAACGAATAAACTTTTGAAACTCAACACCGGGTCTCGTTGTTGTGCTAGAAGCTAGGTGAAATATTCAAATAAAATCCAGTCTTCTCTTGAAAATTCCAATGGTGTGTGAAAACATCATACACATAATTAATGATGTTCGTGACTAGTTTGGGTAATGATTACTTAGACTTTGTTAAATAGAGTTTTTGTGCAAAGAAAAGTGAAGTTTATGCACACAAAACGTGGATGAATAACGTTGCAGTCGTAAAAGAGCGTAAAAAAATCAATTTAGAAATTTTTATGATCTAAATTTTGTTTATAAAAAAATGAAAAATCAATTATTTATTTTTAAAAAATATTTTCAAATCGCTTTGGACGTCTTTTCAATCAAAATTTTCGATAAAATGTAATTTTTTCTCGTTAAATCACGCAATTTCTAGATTTAAGGGGTGACCGATGGTCTTTCAATTGGCGTTAGAGGGTTGGAAAATTTTTTGGGTATTGTTTAGACATTATATTAACTTAAAAAAAATATTTCACGAAGAAGCAAAGCATCAAACAATATATTCCATAACTATTTTTCTTCAAATCTAACAAATTTCATATTTAAGGGGTGGCAAATGATCTTTGAATGTTCTCAGGGGTTTTTTGATTTTTTCGGACATTCTTTAGACATTATACTGACTATAAAAAAATATTAAAGTGTGATTTAAACCTGTAAACAATATGTTGTATGAGAATTTCTAATGAATTTCGGATTTAAGGGGTAGTTAATGGTCTCTAAACTATCGTCAGAGGGTCGTAGATTTTTTCGGGTATTCTTTAGACACTATACTAAATAAAAAAAATTATATCAACACCATGCAAAACATTAAATAATATATTGCATGACTATTTCTCGTAAATTTCACGATTTCGAGTATGTTTTGACCGAAAAAATCGTTAAAAATCCTTAGTTTTGATATATTGACACAGTTAAATTCTCGGTTAGGTCGTTGTATGTTACTCCACACAGTGCTATAGAACCGCCTGATTTGAATAATTCACGGTACCTAGGAAACACTGGCAACTTGCACCCTCACAGAGTCTGATGACTAGTTTATTCGTCAGGTGTATTGACATTTTACTTTTTACAACGACATTCAATTGAATTGAAGAGACAAGAGAAAGAGTAGTGACCCAGATCACGATGAAAAAATCTTGTCTTTTCGCTTCTTCATGATACTGTTACACATAAAACCGAGCTATGGAGTTGAAGCAGAAACTTTGCTATTGCAATGTCTTCTAATGCGATTCGTGTGGTTGCCTGAGCACTGTCGAAGTCAATGGCTTTGGTCAGGCACAGTGTTTTGTCATATTAGTATCATTGGCGCGTGAGTATGGCACCCAGGGTAGAGTAGGTGAACCACGCGCGACAGCATCGAGACTGCGTGACGTGTGCGCAAGTTGGCGGCCTGGTTATAAAAGGGGTTGGAGGCACCCGCGGCGTGCCAGTTACACTTTGGAGCTTGCACCAGGTGCGCCAAACTATAATTCAACCAACTTATAGGTGAGTCAATAGCACTCAAACATCAAAAATCCTCCCATTTACTTGAAACAATTTTTTTTCCACCATTTTGTTGTATCGAAACACATTAATTTTTGTGTTTTCATTTATCTTTCAGTCTCGAACGTTAGTTGGATTGATTTACTTTCATTTATTCAAGCTAAATTTGCGGTAGAATTCTTTTTCTTGTTGAAAAAGTTGAATTTTGTATGTAAATTGGTTTGACGGGTGTATGTGTAAATTTATGTGGTAAAAACGAGTATTTTCCTGATTTATAACTTGATGACTAGTGTTCGACATTATGTGACTAAGAATTAGGAATAAACTAGGCCAATTTTCATTCGTTGCAATTAATAATTTACGCGAATTAATCGCGTCAGTCACATAAAAGTGACATTGTGACTAACTATTTGACATATTTACAAAGTTTTAAAAGAGACTAAAGTTATTTGTGATGAAAAAATTGCGAGGCTAGAAAACAAGTGTACATTAATTCCAAGTGATATATTACATTTTACTTTAATAAATTCGTGTTAGAAACAATTTTTTTCCCCATAAAAATGAGAATAAATGCAGTGTGCTGGCAGGTTTTAATAATTTGTATTGACGTCTGTTAGTGAAAAGAGAGGGATAAAAAAAAATATTGACGAGAATTCTATAGAAATGTAAATTGCATTTTTGCTCGAATCGATTATCCCCGGTGGTTTTCGTTTCACTATTTCCTCGATAATAAAATTGAGCAGTCAGTTGGGAATGAACCTCGGAACGTCCGAGGCCCACAAAGACACTCGTACGTTGGACCGCCGCGTCAGGTCACGAACACGTCTCTTTTTGTTCGTTTTTTACTCTTCAGCTAATTGGATCGTTTTTTTTTGCAGTGAATTTGTTGACGTCTTCGTTTTGGCAACTATTTATTGATTGAAGTAAAGAAAATCATGAGGAAAAAATCGATTTTTTGGATTAAAAAACAAATCGGGGTCAGATGAACGGAATTGATCACGAGATTATCGTCCTGCTGTGATATGGAAACTCAAACATCCCCATGGCTTGAGTCGATTTAAGTTTACATTAAACTTTCCATTGATTGCCCGATTATTAGATTACTATTATTAGCATATAGTCATCATCAGCTGTATGGGTCGTGTTCATTAATTTCTAGGGTAAAAAATAATTGTTTTAATAGGGCATGATGTTCTGCTTTGTTTCACAATTCACTGTGTGTGTGTGTGTGTGTGTGTGTGTGTGTGTGTGTGTGTGTGTGTGTGTGTGTGTGTGTGTGTGTGTGTGTGTTTACACACAGGTAAACATGATGCGTTGAAAATAGTTTAATTAAATCTACAGAGTGGATGTCCAATTAAGCCTGGTGTTTGAATAACAAAAAAAAAATTAAACAAGGAAATTTCAGTGTGTTTTAATTACGATGAATTTCTACAAACAGTGATTATCACTGTTTTATCGTGTTTAGACATAAATATCGGTATAGGGAGTTTTATTTTTATTTTATTTTTTTTTTAAATATGGTTATTGATTGGAAAAAAATTGTTTTAAGGGTATCTATGTACATATATCATTCGAGAATGTTCAGAATAGTTTATCTAAAAGTTTGACACGAAAGAGAATACATTTTTTTTCACTGAAAGTTCACGGGGTTGAATATTGATCAATATTATCGTGTCACTGTTGTCAAAAGAGCTTATTATTTTTTTTTAATATTCGAAAAGTTGATTTTAAATGAAAACTTTTGATGCAAATTTCTAAAGAGTATTTTCATGATGAATCTCGTTATGTTTGAACGAAAAAAAATTTTTTTGGTCAAGTTTTGACAGTGGTCCTCTTTAGAGAATTTATAATTTTTTTGGTTTTTTATCGATAACTCGATAACTAGGCGAGATAATGAAAAATGTTATAGAAGTGAAATGATTGGAAATTGCATTCCCTACTAAACATATAGAATACATTTTTTTGATATTTTGAGCCGTTTTCGAGAGATTTGGAAAAATTAAAATTTCAAAAAAATAGGAATATCTCAAAAACTAACAGAGATATAAAAAAGTTTATTCAACAATTTTTATAGATAATGTTATACGCAATCATTTATGTCTTATAACATTTTTCATTATTTTGTTTATTTACCGAGTTATCGCCAAAAAACGAAAAAAAAATCACCAAAAATGCGATATCTCCAAGGGATACCCTTTTAAAAATTTCACAAAAATTTTTTTTCTTTTTAATATTAACTAAACGTCTTAAAACATTATAGATACGTTAAAATATAATATTAACTTGCTATTAAATGTTAATTCAATGGACATGAATAATACTCTGTTTTTTTTCCCCGTGATATTTTCAGTTTTCATTACAAAAAGTTTTTTTTTTGTATTGCAAGAGTAGAAACATAAATTAAAATTATTTATGAATCATTTTCATTGACAATCCATATCTAGTTCATTCTATTTTTATCATTCAATAAATTATTTATCCTCAATTCCAATGGATAACAGAATTTAAATAATACATGGCGACTATACATCCACACATGTGAATATATAGGCCAGAATAAAATAGTTGGCCAAGTGATTATCCATTTGTATGGGAAATATGATGTATGTATGTTGTCATGGGAATTTATTCACAGAGACACTAGGGCGACCCATCGATTCGACAAACAACGTTAGATGCACCAATGATACCACCCTCTCACTATTTTGCCCCCGTTCTACCCTTCATAATTAAGTAGATATCATCAGTACGGTCGACAGGGCAATTTTAGTGCTCACAATCAACCAGAAATTACGTGAAAAATTCTTTAAAAAAATCTTGAGTGATATGAAAATTAATCAAATTCACTTTTGCTTCGTGTGAGCTCATTAATGACTGTGTATTAATATGCAGAGCATCTGAATTATCACGTAATGGCGGAAGCTACTCGCAGTATTCTCTTTATGATCTCTCTCCGTTGTACTCTCTTTTCCAGTTGAGGTAGTACAGAAAAATTTACAGAGATAAAACAAATTTATTCCAGTTATATTTTATTCATTTGACAACAATTTTCAACAAGCTATAAAAAATAATTTTGTGTTTTTTATATCTTTCTCTTTTACTTCCATTGTGGTATATCGACTTTCAAATGCTCTATTGTCACTGTTGCTATCCAAACAATTCATTCAAGCATCTAGACACAAAAAACCAATAAATGCACAATTTTTTATTTCAATTATTTTCATTGAATTCGTTTAATAAAATAGGAAAAATTATTTGATGAAAGGATTTTTAAAGGTATTTAAAGTTTGGAACAGAAAGTATTTTTACTTGAAAATGTAATTGGCAAGGCAAACGTAGATCCATATTGGAAACATTCCAAATTTGTAAGTGATTCGTGGAGACACAGCCGCTACGTCATCAGCGTCGAACTTCTCACCTTTTTTTTCTTTTTCGTGTTCGTTTTTTACTCCCTCTTGGATAGTACAGGGAAAAAAAATTCACTCGGTTGGAGAAAGAAAAACATTATCAGAAACTCGTCAGCAGTGTTTTTTAAGTCTTAAAGAATATTACTCATAAATATTTACTGACAATTATATTTCCGGGTGAAAAAATCCACTGATTATTCATGTTTTATTTATGTTAAAACTATCTAGAATAAGTTTTAAGACTTTTCATTGATATAAAATAATTTTTTCCCATTTCAATGAGTCGAAATCTCGCCAATATGACTTTTTTTTCTTAGTTTTTTAACGATAACTCGATAAATAAACAAAATAATAAAAAAATGTTACTCGAGTTGAAAAAGATTGGAAATTGAATTTCCTACAAAAAATGTCAAATAACTTATTTTCATTTTTTGCCTCATTTTTGCAATATTTTGAAAAATTAAAATTTTCAAAAATCAACAATATCTTAAAAACTAAAGGAAACACAAAAAAATATTTCGAATGTTTATTGTAGGGAACTTTATACTCGATTATTTTACTCTTATAACATTTTTCATTATTTCGATTATTTATAGAGTTATCGAAAAAAATATATTTAGCGGAAAGTAATTTGTGTGTAGTAAATGTATGGTCGAAAAACTTGTTGCCTAGATGTAGTGGATTAATTTAGTCGATGGTATTCAGTCAGTATGTGCTGAAATATGGGACGTATTCAGCAATTGATCTAGTTGCTCGTGAATTAGCGCAGTAGCGAGTAGCCTGCCTTGCAGCTTCTAATCACTGCCCGAGCTTTATTCAACTCGGGAATTCTCACCAACGAAGTTTAATCGCTTGCCCAAATTTATGCGTACTTGGCAATACCGCTATAATCTATTATATGACATGTCGTGGCCATGGGCCTGGAGAACATGTCATTAAGAAAATTATCCGCGAGTTCCCTGGTGAAAAGCTGCACTGCTAAAGTAAATCGCCATCAGAACCCTCATCTCGTTCAGCTCTCTGTCTTTGCACGAGTCTCTGGAGACTTAAAGATATGCTCCCCGAATTTCCAGTGACACAGGAGAAGAGATTTCCAAGGGTCTAGCTCAATTCTCTTGTCTTGGTCTTCATCCGGGGACCCTAGCCAAGAGCTCTCAGGGGACGGCACACATACTTGTCATGATCCAGTTCGCATTTCACTGCACTAGACCCGAAAGAAAACCAATATACCAGTTGTGTGATAAATAGAAACGAATGAAATGTGTTTACATATAGAAATGGGAATCCCTTTTCAGTATACAAGGATCCTCAAAGCTGTAGAATTTTTTTTCCTCCCTTTTGGATTTTTTTATTGGCAATATAAGATATGCTAATATAATATTAACGCATGTAAGAAGAGTTTTAGAATGTTTGGTTGACGTAAAAAAAAATTCTTTTTTTCTCATATCTTCCTTGGAAATCTCGTCATTTTCGTTATTTTTTCGGTTTTTTGGTGATAACTCGGTAACTGAGCGAGATAGCGAAAAATTTTATTGAAGTGAAATTATTGAAGGTTATATTACCTACAGAAAATGTTAAATAAACTTTTTTGTATCTCTCTTAGTTTTTGAGATATAATCGATTTTTAAAAATTCTTATTTTTTAAAATATCTCGAAAATAACTCGAAATATTGGAAAAATTCATTCTACATTTTTTGTAGCAAATAAAATTTCTAATCATTTATTTCTGATGATATTTTTCATTATCTCGATTGATTACCGAGTTATTGGTAAAAAACTAAAAAATTCAACATAACCAAGGGGGTATATACCCCTGTCGAAAATTTTGGTGAAAAAATAAAAATTTTTTTTTCTTCTTCAAACATGACAAAACTCATTTTTTTAATTTAATCAACCCAAAAAAACGTGAAAATAATCGGAAATTAGAATATTAATGCCAACAGGACGTACTTATATCGTAGTTTTCATGATTTTTTTTTTTAGTTTTTCACTTATATCTGTGTAAATACTCGGAATAATGAAAAATATTACTAAAGTTAAATAATTCGGGATAAATTTTGCAACAAAAAACTTGAAGTAAATTTTTTTGTATGTTTATTAGTTTTCTCAGAATTTAATTTCCCATCATTTGACTCTTAAAACATTTTTTATTATCTCGTCTAGTTTCCGAGTTATCAGCTAAAAATTAAACAAATCTCAAAAATAACGAAATTTTTACGTGTATTCCCCTCGGAAATTTGACAAAAAAATTTTTTTTTCGAGTCAATAATAAAGGAAAAAAAATTGTTTACTTCTCTAGCATTTGTAATTTTCCGAATACACCTACTGATTTTTCCATGATGTGCATAAAAAATTTATCTCCAATGTTGAT
Organism: Macrocentrus cingulum; assembly: GCA_002156465.1. Classification (NCBI taxonomy): domain Eukaryota; kingdom Metazoa; phylum Arthropoda; class Insecta; order Hymenoptera; family Braconidae; genus Macrocentrus; species Macrocentrus cingulum. Next base: position 10,073 of record MVJL01000405.1, on the reverse strand, counting down.
GGCAAAGAGGGACACGTTAGGAATGTTATTTCCAAGATCAAAGGTGAATTTGTATTGAGCTTTTAAAGTCATGCTGTTTTGTATTTGCAAGTTTAGACTGTGAGTGGCTCGATAGACGTGGGGTGGAGATTGATAGATCCGAGTAGAAAGAAGATTTCTTGCCTGGTTAAAACGGTTGAGTTTAAAAACAGCATTGTCTGGACACATTGATCTAGTGGCTCAGGTGGAAACAGGAGCATATAGTTGTCTGCGCTCAGGGATCACTACAACAATTCCTTATAATTATCTTTCAGAAGTTCTCACAACTCGTGAGTTGGTGATGATCTTGCAAACAGTTAAATTGTGACTTAGTTGACATTGGGGATACAACACACGTGCAGGCAAACTGCACAGGTATTCTCCAAGAAGTCAGTGTGCTATTTGATGATAGCATTCTCGATATACGTGACTGAAATCGCATGGGAATAAGTGTATAGCTTTTGAAACTGAAATGTAAAATAAATTTAAATTCACCAAAGGTGAAAAACCATAAATAACTGTTATTTTATCCATTGACAATTGATTATTTGCTTTCAGCTATTCCTAAATCTGCTGCAAGTGACATTGTAAAGGCAGTAGAGCCCGAGGAAACCACTGAGGAATCAAAAGACCAAGAGTCTCCGCCCGAAGCAACTGAGGAGGAGAAAATCGAAGCTGCTACGAGGATACAGGCAGTGTTTCGTGGCCATCACGCTAGGAAAAGTATGAAGGAAACGGGAGCTACTTCCCAGCAGAAAAATATGGAGGAAAGTGAGCCAACCAGGGAGCAACTGCAAGCTGAATTCCGGGCTGATGATGCCGGTAAGTGTCATTTTTCATCATTTTTTCTTCATGCCTATTTTTTTACGGTCAGGAAAAACTCCTTAAAAATAATATATTCATCGAAATTCATTTCTTAAAACTAAAAAAATTTAAACATTGGCTGCTTTAAAAAATCATTTTGTTTTAAAATTTACGTATAGTAGTTTTTTTTTAAATTTTGTATACAATTGTTATTACAAGTAAATTAAAAAATAATCATAAGATATCTAAATTCTTGATTTTGTCTCCTTAGAAAATCAACTTTGATGTATAATATTAATAATAAGTCATTTATTAAATTGTTACTTGTTCAATTTTTGTTACAATAGATATCTTGACCTTGGCTAGCTACTCGGTTCATCGATAATTCAGTGTTGCTTCGTACAACCTATACAATAATATCTCATTCATCTCTTCTCTGGTCGTCCTTGATTTTTTTTTTCTATCACACCATCTTCAACTTGGACAGTTGATTGATTTATTTTCCTATCCAATCAAAAGTTATCTTCGCGCAAGAACTCGCAACCAGCTGTCGACTTTCATTGTCGACAAAAATTTTTTCACTCAAAATTCCAATTTCACCTTATACTTATATGTTAAAATATTATTTCAGAGTTGTGCCATGCAGCGACAAAGATCCAGGCATCTTTTCGTGGTCATATGTCGAGGAAGGAGCAAGCTGTGACTTCTGTGGTGCAGTCAGCCAAGGATTTAGTTGAGAATGCAGCATCAAAAATAGAAGACAAGGTAAAACAGTCACGTTCTAATATATATATACAATATACACGTTGATTCAGCCACTAAATTGCACAGAAACTTGGGTTATGTTGTTAAATCTTAACACTCAACGTCTTGTGCACAATATTTCTTGGGTTGAAAATGTTTCGGCAAGTTTTCTCGGCTGTAAACTGCTTTAGTCATAAACACCAGTGCTATTTAAACTATATCAAAGTTGTCAGGGCGTAGATAGAGCGCGTGTTTCACTTATTGATTCGCCATCTTGATGAAAAATTTTCAACTCTTATCGTATACGAATTCTTTGAGGCAAGTGTTCGATACAAATTCCGGCTTTGCAGCACGCAAAGCTCTGATATTGCTTGGCCTTGTATGCACAGCGATATAAAGCCTTGGTCAGAGGAACGTACCACCGACGATGTGTATACGTCATACTATGAAGGATCAATAGTCTCGTCGATGTCAAGTGAAAACAATGAAACAATAAAGTTTCAGGTGCTAGACAAAAGCCTCGATTGACATAATGCAAATATCGTATCGTGTACATGAAATATTTCTACATTGACACGAGATTGTAATCTCTCGGCCGAGATTGTCAGCTCAATGATGATGTGGCCCATTGATTTACTCGGGCTGTCATTGCATAATATTGCAAATAGATGAGTATGTAGATATATATATATATAAGTGGGAAGCTCTGAGTAAAAGTCAAGTGTACATTGCTGGATCAACTGATGCTCTTCTCTCCTATTAACCACAAACCATCGCGTGAGACGCCCAGGTAATCCTTGTGCTAACATGATAGGGGTGGAAAATAAGGGGTGCTCTTCAGAGCATTCATGTGCAAAAGCATTAGAACCCCTCTTGTCCAGGCGAGTACGAAAAAAATGGAATTTATGGCAATGGGAATTTGAAGTTGAGCAAATGGTTGGGAAAATTTTTAATTTACTTGAAGTTTTTTTTTATGTTGAAGGGAAAAATTGTTGGTGGTGATTTTCATCTGATAATTGGGTGGGTTTGTTTGGTTTTTTTCTAACTCCATGGGAAATTGCTTGTGAGAAAGATTGAGTTGCTATGCCGGTTGTTGAATTAGTTCCGTTGGTAAATCTGGAAAATTTAATTGGAATAAAAGGGCAGGTTCAACGTTTGCGTGGTAGAATTGAAGAAATTACTGAGATTTTTTTTCGTTTTTATTCTTTTTTGCTATGTGATATTACAGGTTAGAAATATCAAGCTTTAAATCAACGTTTTAACGTTGTAAATTCATTAGAAAAATTCTATATTCTTTGCTTTTTGGATATTTTGAAAAACAGGAATTTAAAAAATTAGCAATTTCTAAACAACCAAGGGAAATACAGAAAACTTTTTTCTACGTTTTTTGTAGAAAATTTCATTACTAATCATTTAACTCTGATGATATTTTTTGATATTTTGATTATTTATCGAATTATCGTCAAAAAACCAAAATATAAAAAAGATAAATAAATTATGTAATTGCTAAAAAGGATGTTTTCCTTGCAAACACCTATTTAAAAAATTTTTTTAAGTTTTAACAATAAATTTTGTCATGATGAAAGCAGAAAATAATTTAATTTTTTTTCGTCCAAGTTTGTCAAAGGTAAATGTTTCGCAGTTTTCGTGTTTTTTCTAATTATTTTTTTTTAATCTTTTGTTAAGAACTCGGTAAATAAGAATAAGAAAGATAACGAACAATATTACGGAAGTAATAACGATTAAATCTCTAAAGTTGAAATTTATTTTTCATCATACTCGTGAGTTTTGTTGGGATAACTGTCAGAGAAATGCAATGTTATTTTCTGATTGTTCCAACCAATAAAAAAAAATCTAGAATAAACTTACCGCGTGTGGTTTCACGGAGAAATTCTACGTATACAACAAATCCCTTATGTGTACCACGAATTTTGGCAGTGAATCCAGCTTACGAATTATTTACTATTATTATATTTGCTCAGAAAAAAAAATACACAAGACATTGAATGCTAAAAATGCAACAAGACAGTGTGGAGCCGCCGCCAGAGTCGACCAGGCACAGAGCGGACATGGATTCACATGGATAGTTTCTTAGGATAGAATATACACTATTCAAACTCTATATATACATTTCTATGTATGTATAATATCTCGATAAACTTGGCACGAAAACATTCGCGAGCCTGATATGGTACTGATCCAAAATTTTTTTTATTTCTTCACTGTAGATCAACTCGTACAAAAATCTAATCTATCACGTTACAATTTTAATCAGTTAACATCCAACTAAAACTTTTTTAATGCATTTAAATTCATTCAAAGTGAAAACTACTCATTTTTGTTTCAATCATGTGATACTTCGTACATTTATTTTAGTAACAAAAAAAGCAAGTTTAAATTCCAATAAAAAAAAAATTATGTCGATGAAGAAGGTGAATAAATCGTTTGTTGGAATACTTTAGCAACTTGACACAGAAACACCGCGACTAAAATCAGTGTAATTAGTGTAATTAATTTCAACACTAGCAGTGAAGTATTTGTTGGGTTGAAAGGTCCAACGTGATGAGAAACAATGTACAAGGGGAGCGAAAGCCACGAACGAGCATTATTGTCAACGGGCATTACGTGGCCTTCGGTTTTTTTTCTTCTTTATTCGACATTCTTTATCCACAAAAATTCATCTTAGTCAGCGAGTTAAACCAAAAGCCTCCAGGGGTTGGCCCGGCTGAAGAAGAAACTCCAACATGGGTAGATGTCGCGCGTTGAAAAGCAACGACGATCGAAGACGTGTTTAGATGCTTCTCAAGCATCCAATCTATCTTTTTTGCTGATACTACATTGTCAATAAAGAAAAGTCTTGTTCACGAAAGTTGATGAGAAAATTTGAATATTGATAGACAGATCATGTGATCAAGCAAGACACCTGGTGTTCTAGAGTAATTACAACACGAAGCTTGCGACATCAGGGGGTTGAAAGAAATTATTATTACAGTGTTAGTGATGACATGCAGATTATGATTGTTCACGTGCTGGAAACTATTGGAAAACGTGATTATTGACAATTGTTCTCGCGATGGCCCTACAGTAACTCGACCGTTATTAACGCTCAGAATTTAGTGTTATTACTCTGACATAATATTTCAGTATTATTTCTATGTATTTATCTCGAATGAATATTAGAAAAAACTGGGTCTTAATATTTAATTAGACCAAATAAATTATTGCTGCGCATGAAACATTTTTTTTTGTTAATCTCTCGATAACTCGGTAAATAAGCGAGATGGGAAAAAATGTTATTCGATTTGAATTAAAGAAAATTTAATTCTCTACAAAAAATGTAGAATTAATTTTTGTCGTTATTTGATTTGTTTTCGAGATATTTTGAAAAATAAAATATTTTGAAAATTCGATGTATGTTAATGGTCATATCAATCTTCACTATCTATCAATGGTCACTATAAATTCTTGAAATAATGGACAAAAAAATATGGATTCAACGATAATGGAATAAATCAATTACCAATAATAATTGAATTTGCCCACATTTTCCACGATACTTCGCAGAAAGTGAGTTTTCAATTCAATGAGGTCAAGTTTCAAGATAAGAATTCGTTGTGGTCATCGATTGTCGTGTCATTCATTAAGATTATATCGATCTTTCTATATTTGGCTCGTCCTTTGATGTTTAAATATGATAACTAAATAAATATCAACGTCATTAATCTTGTAGATATGTTTCGAGAAAATATTATCAAGACTAATTGATTGTTCGCTCTTTTTCTGCATCTATAAATGATGTGAACCAATTAGCAAGTTCATCGAGACGTCTCTGATTATCGTAATCAATACTCGAAGTTATGAATAGCTCTGTGGCGTATGAATATAGCTTGTGAGTGGCGTGTGAATAAGAAGAAATACAATATTTTGAACGGGTATTTCTGCAAAAAAATTTACTTGACAGAAAAAATTTACTTTGATTAATTGTAAAATTCATTGGTTCACACTCAATTGACATGAATACTGACTATTCTTTTGATTTAGTTTCAAGACAAATTTTCGTGAGAATTGAGAGTGGAATATGCCCATAACTTTAACCACGATTCAATAAACTCGACCATTTAACGCATCGTAGCCGGAAATGAAAGAGAAATGTGACGAGAGTTGTGACCAGAATGATCATACGTTGAGATTGGCCGAATGGAGGTCGTGTATGAAGCAGTTCAATTCAATTTCCCAATATCCATCCTATCTGACAGCCAGGTCCAGGCGTTTTAAACCCTTCTGACTGACTATCCCGATTGTCCGCGGGTTTGAAGCTGTCGCTTTGTGTTGTGTTTGTGAGAAAAAATTTTTTGTTGCTAAATTTAGTGTGTATTATCGCTTGTCGGTTGTCTATTTTAAATCGCGTTCCTATTCATTCATGTTAACTAGACGGCGTTTGAGGATATTTGATTTGAGATTTTTTTTTTTTGAACATTATCCTGGTGGAATTTCTACAGTTTTTGTGTTTTTTTTTTAGTTTTTTGTTGATAACTCGAAAAATACGCGAGTTAATGAAAATTTTCAATCAGAGTTAAATGATTTGGTATAAAATTTCCTTCAAAAAAGGTCAAATAAATTTTTTTATATCTATCTTGGTTTTTGAGATAGTATTGCTTTTTTAAAAATTTTTATTTTTCAAAATAACTCGAAAATGGAGCAAAATATCAAAAAGTTTATTCCACATTTTTTTGTAGAAAATTAAATAAAATCATTTAACTTTTATCACATTTTTCGTTATCACGCTTAGTTATCGAGTTATTAGCAAAAAACCCAAAAATTTGGAAAAATGGCCAAAAAAAATTTTTTTTTTTCCATGAGGCATTTTCTTTATCGCCGATTTTACATATAGCGAGGCAGGGTTACATCCTGGTAAAGGCTCCAAAAGTCTGTAAAAGAATCGTGAAGTTTGCAGTAAATTTATTTCTCGTCATTTTTGCTTCTCACTTATTTGTTCGCAGTTAAATACATTACCTCGTTTACATGGCTAATTAATTGTTTTTCCTTTCGATTCAAGATATCCATCTAATCCAACTCAAGTTCAAACCCTATTAAAACACCTTTATGGTAAATACTTGAGATGTTGCAGGTTTCGCTCGAAGTTTACATCATAGAGTTGGTTATTGTGTGTGTGGTTGCACTTAACGATGTACTGACGTATTACAATGCAGGCTTTAATAGACAAGTTTTGCTGCTTGAAATTATATCTATAAACTTGAGAGAAATAATATCAGTATAATTAATCCTGAAGTTGAACATAAAATCCGAATTTTGTAATAAATTTTGCTGAAATATTCTCTCTTGGATATAAAGTAATGAAGAAGATTGGACGATTTTAAATGCCTACATTTCATTTGATTTGACTTCTAAAGATTGCATGTCATCTAACATAAACTGCAAACGCTCTCTTGCTCTATTCCTGCGGTGATTGACGTTGTAAAAGGTCTTCTAGGCATGACGGCATTATGGCGTCATGATAAAAGAGCAAGGTTTCACGAGCATACCATTGCGTTTGAATCATATTTTTTATGGATACTGTCAGAATTCTCAGCGGAATGTCTTCTATAGGCCTTGATAGTAGTGTACATAATTCAAATTTGCCGAGTTATGCCAAGCCTCTGCTCTGTGCTTCTATCAGCCTTTGAAGCTACTCTCAAACTGCTCTACTTGCGACTTTCACACATGGTTTTATGGCCTCTCGCCGGCGTTGAGTACGCGGTTTTGTTGGTTCAAATGACGCGCATCGTACATTTTTAGTTATTTCTTATTTCTTGTTCGTGGTTCTATTATATACAAAAGCTTTTAACAGTTGTATTATAAATGCGTGGCATTTTTCCAAGTGCAGTTAATTTTTTATTACTGCCAATCTGACTTGCATTTAGCGCAGTTTTATTGCTTGTAAGTACTACATAATTTTCACGTAACCATTTTTTTGGAACCATTTGTTTAACGAAAAAAATTTATTTATCATATTTTATTTTTTTGATTGTTTATTCTTTAATTTTTGGTGTTTTTACACATACAGATCAATTTTTTAAGTCGCTTTCTATTTTTAAAAAAATTTTTAAATTTAACAAGGTGAATAACATTCAAATTTTTATTTTTTTATTTTTATTTTATTAATTTTTTTACAGGCAAATTGAAAAAGTTAGCAAGCTTGAAAACCTTAAATTATAAGGAAAAATTCTAAAAGTCAAGTTAATTTTTTTTTTTTCATCTGGTTTTTGACACTTTTTATGACCCATATAATTCCGGACGCATATCTGAAAAAAAAAAAAACAAAGATTCAATTTTATTTCTTTTGATTTTACGTGCTCAATAAAAATGCAAATACACTACTGTTAAAGCTATAAATTAAATTGGATAAAAAGCCAAATAGTTTTGGGATTATATATATTTTTTATTTGTCTTTTTGTTTTTTTTTTCTTCTTCTTCTTCTTCTTCTTCTTCTTCAATCTGCCAATGTTTTTTATCCATATAATGGTTTCTCTGTGCTGTATAAATTTTCTGATCATTTTTTATCGGTGCACATGAACGCTCAGTAATGGAGAGTGTTCAAATGTGAACTGCACAGTTGAGAGCAGGAGTAAACTTGGCGAGTAGCAGAGGAGAGAGACTATAGTTTAATTCATCCCTTGATATATTTCACGAGCACTTCCACAACTTGGCCGGTGGTATTTCTCCATTTCCGTAACTACAATAAAGAAATACCTGTCGGCCATCTGTCCGTGCTTTGACAGGAGATATAAAAGATAACGGATGAGCGACGTTTAGATCACGACACCCGTGTGACGATCGACAAATCGGGCTGGACAAGCTTTCGGCGCTGAAGATAGTATTGATGAGTTTCTTTTGGACACGTATTACGTGACGATGGGGAAAAAAATGTTGGCAATATTGGAATAAAGCCGGAAGGGGCCTCTATATGAGTGATAAAGACTTGCTCCGTCTCTAGATGGTATATAATTTCGGCTGGAAAAGATCAAGTCCGCGCCTCTCTTGGGGGGGGGGAGAGCTTGTGGTGAATGTACTTACAATCGATCATGCTCTGAGAATTTCAGACTACTGCGCGCGTCGTTTAATTTCGCACTGTTGTTCACCACACGTACAAAGACCATATTCACAACAGGCACTAAGGTGCATGAAAAACATGGTGTTTTGCTCCAAGTTAAACTTAATTTTCTTCCTGGCTCAACACTTTGCCATGAAAACTGACATTTATATGCCTCATAAAGCGCTCATCAACTAACCGCGAAATATTTCACTTATGCTAAAAGAGAGTATATTCTTTTTGTTATTAATGTTTAAATAACTCTGTAAATTAGCGAGTTTAGGAAAAATATTATTCTTATTAAATGATAGGAAATTTAATTTCCCACAAAAAATGTATCATAAATTTTCATTTTATTTTGCTTTGTTTTCGTGATTTTTTGAAAAATCTTAAATTTCTCAAAAAAAATTGGAGATACAAAAAAATTTATTTTACATTTTTTGTAGGAAATTGAGTATAAAATAATTCAACTCGAATAACATTTTGTGTTATTTTGCTTATTTACCAAGTTATCGTTTAAAAACAAAAAGAAAAAATTAATTCATGAAAGTGGTGATGTTTTCATTTTTTTAAAATCAATTTCCCGTTCTAAAATTCATCCCAGATACGTTAGTATGAATTAAACATGGATAATATACAGTAATTGTTTATTTTAAGCCTCTTAGAACATGCGCCCTTTTAGCATTACTGCGGTGATTAAACCCGAGAGGCAGTTATAAATCATACAGCCCAGAAATTTGAATTGTTTCCGTATTTTAAACTCTAATGCAACGAATATAATTAGCTGCGGCTGTCGCAGGGCTCTGAAAGGCTCCACTGAACTTGGCTAATATGCACGAGAACGTTTATCTAATTAATGCACTGTGCCAGGGATAGTGGTTGGGCGCGGGCAGCGGTCGCACACCAGATTAATCATCAACCACATTTACCAATGAGGCCTCGCCGTCCTTTCACTTCGGACTTGGATCATCCCCCATATTCACAGGACATATCCTATCACCCTTTTCCAACCAATTGACCGGTCCAAAATACCCGCTACTTTGTGTCTTTTAAATTGGCTCCTTCTCCACAAAACATCGCTCGCCTTGATTTATTAAAGTTACGGATACTCAAGTTACAGTTGTAATACATCACAAAAATGCTTTAACTGTCCGTTCATTACTTGCCGTCTGAAACTTGCATTTAATTTACCCGCTACTTCACATCAATAACGATACTTTACATCGAGTCACATGTATTAAACATTAAAAAATGTATAATTTACATTGAAAAGCATCTAACCATCCATTAAAAATAGGGGTTTAATTTTTTTTTTTTTTTTTTAGGAGGTGATTTCATTGTTTATAACAAATGCCAACTTGCATTATACCCTACACAAGTAAATTCAGCACTTTACGTCGAGTTACATGTCTTTAGT